>JAOYFF010000027.1:20984727-20998395 GCA_025773925.1 Cryptomyrus ogoouensis
GTGTTTGAACGTCTCCGGGCCTTTTCCTTCATTCCCCGACGGGCAGACTGGCTTTTTGTACCCCCCTCTTATTTTTCCCCCAAAGGGTCCCGCAGGAGTGGGGGTTGAACGGTGGGCCCCCCCCCCCCCCCCCCACCAAGTGCTGGACAAGATCAAACACTGATAGAGCAGTTCTGTTTGTGATTGTGCCTGCTGATAATTTTTTTTCTTCATCTTTCTGTTTTGGGGGGTGGGTAATCGCAAAAAGATGTAGGTTTGACAATCGTCCTTCGTTACCGCCGCGTTGGGTTCCTCTCGCCAAACTTGCTCTGGCTTTTAGCACAGACTCGTCTATCCTTATCTTCCATGCCCACATGGGAATGTCTGTGGCAGACATTGTGTCTAAGCTCATTCCCTAGATGGCCTTGGTATGGCCGTCTTGAGGATCCTACTGGTGTTCTGGGTGGGGGGCGCGGGGCGTGTCCATGTGCTCTGAGACATTAACCTGTGTGTCCGTCTGCTGAGAAGCTTCTCTTCAGCTGTTCTTTGTTCTTTTTAGAATGAAGAGGTTCTCTGTCTGTCTCTCCGTCTGTCTCCTGTACAGCTAAATTCAATCTGATTTTCTGAAGCTTTTCGGTTAGCCCCCCCGCCCCCCCCAGGCTGTCTGCTGATGTCTTTTGCTTCGCAGCCTCTATGACCTGAAGCTGGAGCCATGTCTCTGGGATGTCACAAAGCGCACTTTGTCTGAATAACAACGCGACTTCGCCCCCCACGCCTCTTCCGGGGGAGTGGAATAGTTGCTGCTCTTGTTCGTTCTGCATTCGGTGATGAATGGCGGCAGACCAAACAGAACGGAACCGCTCCGAGCCAGAACGTCACGGAAACCGCAGATTGGTGGACAGATGTTGTGGAGTGTGCTGTTCTCACGGCAACAAGCTGCCAGTCTGTAGCTGGCACAGTCTGTCCCAATAAGAATCAGTCAGCAAGTCTGACACAAATCTGACTAAAAAGAGGTTGTTTGTTTTTTTTTTTTGTTTTTTTTTTGGATGTTATTTGCGAATCACCAGTGACCTATGGTCCTCTATACTGAGTAACGTGAACTGACCCTGTCACGATCCACCAATCACGGTCTGCACCATCATCAGTGACGTCAACTGTGGCACGCTTGGGCTATGAGCACATAGCGATGGTATTGTGAATCGTGAGGAGTGTTAGCGCAGTTATGTCGGTCGCTCTGCCGGAACGTAAAGTGTTGTTGCGGAGTGTAAAGGCGCCGTGCAGAAAGGTGGCGTGACCTGCCCCTCATTCACTGTAGGCCTACAGGCCCCTATGAGTCAAGCATCTTTTTTTTTTTGTTTTGTTTATTATTCAAATTGTGTATGTGTTTTGATTATTTCAGTCAAGTTATTTGATATTTGTGGCCCATTTCTTAAACACTGGGAAATCGCTGACAGCCACACCCCCTGGGGACTGTCCCCGAGTGTCTGGGGACCTTTGTGTTCTATAGATGAGGTATGGGACAGGAGTCCAGGTGTGTGTTTCTGCAGCGGTCTCCCAGACTGGCAAAAATTTGGTTTCTGCTGTACAATGGAGGAAATCAATGTTTATACATTTTTTTTTTTTTTTTTTTCCTTCCCCTTTTCCTTCTGGGGAATTTGTACCATTTTTTTTTTCTATTTATTTACCCTTGAGTTTGTTGGTCAACTTGCAATAAATATGAACTTTATCACCAAGAAACAGCAGCTCTGTGTTTTTTGTCTTTCGAAAGCGCGTCTGTTTCCTTAGCTGCTGACTTTGGACCCACCCGAACTCGCCATCAGCGGTACGGTAACTTGTGATGTATGAACGCAGCGGAGAACCAGAGCATGTATCTTGAGGACTTGGATTCCAAGGAAAGGTTTTGTTTGGCCGCAGCTGGTCTCGCTTCAGACACCGGCGGGCAGCATTGCCTCGATACTCGCAGTTAGTATGAAATTACAGGGGCCGGTGAGGATGGCCAGAGGTGCTCCATCCAATGCGGCCTTCATCTCTGCTGCTGATTTTTCCTCAGACTGCTCATCCCAAGAGCTACAAAAACAGAGAGGGTTCTATTTTCAGCCTTGGAGGTGGTCGTCAAGGAGGCGAGACTCCCGGCTTCTGGCCCAGAAAGCTCTTCGAAGGAATGCTGAACTTCATTTGCCTGGAATTTCTGCTAGAGAACAAAGGATTTGGGTGGGAATTCGTGAGCTTTGGTAGATGTCGACTTCAGAGTGCTGCGGATCAGTGGTGATTCCGGCTTTATTCACATTACCACTCTCGAGTGACTTGATTTTTTTTTTTTTTGTCTTAATGTGACACATCTGATGCTTTCAGGGCTGTGTGGACACAGAAATACAATCTTTTCAGATCAGAAAAGAACATCCATTTTGTCAGTTTTAACACCGTGACTCTCACAGGTATGATGTTTTTTTGCTGTTGCTGATGCAGATGGTGTGTCAGTGTGCGCGTCCGGCCCGTTTTGGGGGACCGATGCATTTATATTAAAGCTACATACTGGTCACCTTTATGAATGTGAACCGTCAAGAGAGGCAAATTTCATCTAAGACATAAAATTGGAATTGAGCAATGAGGCTTGTAATATGAGAGCCAGTTTGGGGAGCCGTTGGATGTGTTCTGGGGGGATGAAGCCTGAGTTTGTATTAAGAGCTGACGTTTGGTGAGGTCCATGGATGTTTGTTTCGCCTGAATGGCCAGGAGAGCATTGAATGCTGATCACATGACCTTTTAGTCAATCCAGAACCCAAAACTGATTAGGAAGGTTAGGACCGTAACATACAGAGTGCTGAGTCATCTTCCAGTTCTCCAAAACCTCAATTACAAGGAGATGGCCTGCAGCTCCTGTCCGCCATCATTTGGTTCAGTCTAGATTTAATAGCTGAAGATGCAGAACCGGCAGGATGGTTCCTGAGGTTCCTGCCACTGTGTGTGTGTTCGGTATGTTGCTGGTTCCCCTGGGCGGCTGGACGGAAGCTCAGTGCACCTTAGCTGCGAGCTCACGAGGGCGGGGCCAGCCTCCACTGGGCTGAAGTCCAGGGCTGTAAGCCTGTTTGAGAGCCAGTACCGGGCAGGTTCTCCCGCTCGTTGCCTCCAGAAGTCCGACAGAGGTCTGGGCAGAGCCCGGCTCCCTGGACCCCTCTGCACGGCGGCGGTTTGAGCACAGGAAGCGCGGGAAGGAGGTACACCCAGGACAGCCTGTAATTGGCTGTTTATTTTCAGCGGGCTGTGGTGATGTGGACAGAAGATGCCCCCCCCTAGGGGCATGAAGCGGAGTCATCCATTTTGAGGGTGTGTGTAATTTTCACTCTGCCATTATATTACCTTTGTGTGTGTGTGTGTGTGTGTGTGTGTCCCGCTTCCTCCTTTCTCACCCAGCTCGAGCCGGATGCACCCTGCCCTGCGGGGGTTGGCTCTGGAGCACAAAGGAAGGATTCTATTCGCCTTCAGACATGAAGCTACTCGCCAGCCCCGCCCACCAGCCTGATCTGGGAGGAGTCTCACTCAGAGGGCAAAGATTGCAGCTCAACACCAGCTCCCAGCCCCAGCCATACTGGCTGTTTGGTGGTATAGGTAGTCATCGACCTGATTTACTTATAATAGTATGTGTGTGGGTACCCGTACATACATACACACATGCATACATACATGCATGCGTGCATACACGAGCACAGCAGACTGGTGCAGACAGCTTAAAGTTGGGGGTGGGGGGGTGTGTTGTTCTAGATTGCTGGGCGTTTCTGTGTGTACTGTAAGGCACTTGTCATGGCAGGCCAGACACCCCAATCTGCAGCCATGGGGTGTGCGCGCACACACAAACACACACACAGGTTTGTATTCATAACTTTGTGGGGACCACAATTCATTCGTTTCTATGGGCATAACTCTAATCCCAGCAATGACATCCTTAACCCCAACCCAGCCCTAACCTGAACCATAAATAACCAAAGTAAATACAAGACTATCCCGTGATTAGAGTCACTAATTTTTATAAAACTGAGTTTCCCCTTGTGGGGACCAAAAAAATGGTCCCCACAATGTCAAAATAGCAGGTTTTTATCATTTAGTCCTCACAATGTAATATATACATAACCCACACACACAAACACACATGCCCAGACACACAATCCAAGTAAATATATCATTATCCTTCACGGCACTCCCCTGCTCCCAGTCCTACGCTCTACCCCCAGCGGCCCCAGAAGGTCCAAATGTCTGACAGAAAGTGGGGGGGCCTCCCTGTCATTTGGCTTGTGTTTAGGCCCCTGCCGCCTGGCCGGAGATGGCGCCATGTGCAGTGGGGCCTTCTGACTGTCACGTGTAAGAAGAATCGCCCGCATGGGGCGGAAGGCGCAGCCCTACACAGGACGTGATGTCAGCACAAACACAGATCTCGTTCCTGTGACAAGGCAGAGCTGCATCTGCTCCAGCTGCATCTTAGGACTCCTCAGGGTCCTCGTGTTGTCCTCTAGTCTCCCCCGACAACATGCCATAGCCCCTGCCAGACCAAACGGTACCCAACCGAACCCGAAATGCTATCCGGTCCTCTGGCCAGCAGGCTTGGGGAGCCCCCTGCCAAAAGGAAGTGACCCCTTGACCCAAATGACCGTTGCCCAGAGGGGGCCTAGATGGTAATGAGTCTCAGAGGGCTGTAAAGAGGCTTTGTAACAGCTCTGTATTACCTCCCTGCAGCCAACAAGGCTGTTATCTCATGGAGTCTACTTCCAGGTGTAACCTTGGCAACAGCTGCCCCCCCCCAGGTGTGAGTGCTATCACGGGATGGCCTGAGGCATGTGGGCATGCCACTGTCACCCTCCCCAACCCCGGGTGACCGAGGTAAACATGGCTGTTGCCCAGCAATGAGCGGTGCGCAGTGAGGCGGGAGCAGGCTGCACCCTGAGCCGATCCCAGGCTCGCCGTGCGTAGCTATGTGGTCTGTCGCTAAATGTCCGTAATCATGACTCATTTTGCCTCCAGGCTCTGTAATGATCAAGAAATGTTTCTTTAACTGTTTCTTTGCAGATCATAAGCCGTAGCCAGAGATGATCTTAAATCTACTCCTTGACTACTGCTCACTTAATTGTTAACATGAGTGTCCAATAGTTGCTTTACTATTAACCTTTTCACCCTGTGCTGGTTTTCTGGGAAGCCGCTTTTAGCGATACTGTGGTTCTTCCTTTGTGTTTTTTTTCTGAAGGTGTTCTTGTGGCTTGGATCTAAACTAAAGTTCTAAGGTGTAGCACTTGACGGCTCACAGGTCACTCCGGAGAATGTAACCCTAACCCGAAACGAGAGGGAAATGGTGCAATGCATCATGGGTAGTCTGGGTCTCACGCTTCCGACACACTGCCCCAGACCTGAGACCGGTGACCGCAGATCGCAATGCACCCAAACCCAGTTGGTCAAGCCGACCACACACTGGGTCTGTGCTTCAGAGTCAGGGTTTTGCTACTGCCAGCATTCATGTGGCTGTCGTGACCGCAGGCAGGGAACCGTAGCCAGCCGGGTAGATGGAAGAGGAAGCGTTCGATTTGGGCGGACCGTGCGGGTGCCTGCGGCGTGTAGCCCAGCGGAGCCGTGGGTGAGGGTGTTAGCCTCTATTCATCAGCTCCCAGGTGTGTCAGATGGACAGATCCATGCCTGTACACACGGTAAGGCTGCCAGCTGGCACCCACTCTGGGCCCAGTCACGGTAATGGCAAAGCCTGCAGGCAGTGGCGAGGGGCGGAGCCTCGTCTCCAGCCAATCGGGTGGAGCGCCCTGGGTCAGCTGATCACGGATGATTCGTTCATCTCAGGTGAGTAGGTGCCTAGGCAGCACAATTTATCAGCCCCGGTCGTTTCCTCATTCCTCATTGTGTGTGTGCATCTGTATGTGTCTTACCTGTTGTTTCCTCTCCACTTGCGTAACTTTGCACGATAACACATTTACATAGCAGTGCTGACGTATGTATCTGCTGATTGGGAGGCCCGGCTCAGCAGTAAGTCTTCCACGTGCTTCAGATCTATGGCGTGCAGATCGTTTTTTGTGCAGCAATGGAGGTCTCTAGTGTTCCAGCTGTAAATCCAGCATTGACTGAGGGCATAGATTCTGCCACCGGTTGGAGCGGATGGCCACATAGTGTGTAAGGAGCCAAACGCTGCTGGATCGAGTATCATAGCACTCAACCAGTAAAATATCCAGCAGAAAATGCAGGCTGCTTTGGAATGAAGTATGACAGAAGTGTGCGAAGCTAATGTAAATGTATAAGCCTGGAGCAATTTGAGAGTGACAGCCGCACAAAATAACCTAGCTAATGCTAATGAGCTAGCCAATGCTAATGAGCTAGCCAATGAAAGCGGGAGCCCCATCTTTCCCCAGGAGAAAACACATTTGGGTAAGATGCCTCTGGTTACCTCAGCACAGATTACGAATACGACTTACCCAACAACACATTTCCCGACCACTCACCGCAAGTCCCATCAAGTCTAAAGTTATATGGTGATCTGTATTCTCAGTCATGTGATTAGGTTAGGTTAGGTTTAGGTTTAGATTCAGTTAGGTTTATGTTAGGTTAGGTGGGGTAGGGTGGAGTGAGGTGACGTGTATTGATCCTAGGGGGAAATTATTGTACAGCAGCAAGCATGCAGATCACAGACGAACATACATTTAGTGCAAAAAACAAGGTGCAAAGACAATACACACAGTGCCAACAAGTAATGAAAAATATTGACAAGTAAACAAAGTGCACAAATAAACAAATAAAATCTAGAAAAACAGAATTTTATGGAATATTAAGGAAAATAAAGCAGAGGATGGTATATATGAAATTTAAAAACATCTACTATAGCAATGAAGAGATGCTTTCTGAGGTGTTGTGGGTGGTGCATTGGGAGGAGGCCCTATGCTGTCTCAAGGCAGTGGAGCTTCTTAGCACACCATGGTGGAACAGGGCCATCATTTTCCTGAAGGATCTGTTCTTTGCACATGTTTCTCTTGGCTGAATTTGTTTCTGGTGACACTGTGGTCTTCATGTGTAACCCTCTATACCTGACTGCTACATCTCTAAGTCTGCAGCCATGGTTCTAGTCGCTGCAGTGCCTCATGGGTGATGTGAACATGTGCCTTTCTTTACGTGTGATTGCTTCATGGTCGTCAAACCGGCCCTCATCACATCTTGTAGGGAATTATCTCCTACACAGAAGACACACCAGTCAGGACCTTCCTGCCTGGCCACGTCTGAAATCACTGCCCTTGTTTCACTGCTGACTAATGAGGAAGTGACTTTCCTTTGAATGAAAAAAAAAAAAAATCGTCCGCTTATGTGTGTGGACATGCCAGCTTAAACGCCGTTTGCATTGAGTTCTGGAAGCATGTCAACAGAGGTTGATTAATGTATCTGGGGGCCCCAGGCTGACATGGGTAGGAGAAACGAGAGAGATGGTAAGGCTTGCCAAAGGGGGGTGGGGATCGATTCACCACATTTAATAAACTTGACTGTTGCATTTTTCCCGAGGCGGAGTGGGCCCCTGATGTTTGGTGGAACCCTAAGCGACAGCCTCTGCATTTATCTCTGTCAGTTGAGCCTCACTTGTCGCATTTGCTGGGACGTTTTAGGATTCTGGCTTCACCCACTCAGTGATTGGTAGAGGAAAGCAAGGAACTGAAATGTATTGTGGGTCTCAAACACTTGGCTTGAAGGGGTTACATACAGCCGGTTACTGGCTTTCTGGATAGCGGTTTGACAGTAGACGGATTTCCCATAATCCTTCGCTCCTGCACATGTTGATCAATGTCCTTGTGTTTTGCTGCCACACTTCCTGTTTTCCCAGAGGCCTTTGGTGTGGCTCGGCTTTGTCTGGAAGCAGCCGCATGTCCCACAGAGCGGCACGTGCAGAGGAAGCCACTTCATGTGGCGTTAGGGGGGTTGCGGCGGGGGGGAGCATTTCGTCTGAGAGTCGCCTTCCTGCCCAGCGCCTCTTGCTGTGCCTTTTGGACCCCCCCCCCAAATGCCTTTCATTTTGCAGACTGCTGTTGGGGGGCGGGGGGGGCGCTTGTACTGTTCAGTTGCTCACAAACACTTTTAGATGAAATGAGACAGATTACCGGGACACATTTCGTGTCTACGGCTTCTGCTGTCTTTGTGAGGACAAATTTGAAGGAAAGTGTCCAAAACAGCTTGTAACTCCTGAAAAGCAGGCTCTTGGTCTTTCCTCACAAAGTACCTTTAGGGAATTTTAGGAAATTAACTGGTAGAGTAATCTCCTGGCATTCCCCCTCTCCTCCTGGCATTCCCCCTCTCCTCCTGTCTTCCCCCTCTCCTCCTGGCATTCCCCCTCTCCTCCTGTCTTCCCTCTCTCCTCCTGGCATTCCCCCTCTCCTCCTGGCATTTCCTCCTCTCCTCCCGGCATTCCCCCTCTGCCGACATGGGGGACACGAGTTAGTGCTGTGGGCCCTCCATTTTGGCCGGCTGGACCCTGGCAATGGCTCTTCATACCACCTGGGAGGATTCACATGTGAAGTCCAAATCTGCCCTTTGTCCAGCACCTGCAACACAAAAAGAAACCAGTCAGTCGGATTTAATATTTCAGCTTAAATACAGCTGCAGTGGGGACCCCCCCCCCCCCCATAACTGACGAAAATACACGCCACCCAGTTCCCGCTCTCCCCCACCAAAGGTTGGAGGGACCAGGATGGTACCCCCATTAACGGGACCCTTCGCGGTGTTGGGGGCTTTACAGGCTGAGAGCTGTCTACCACAACGCCCTCCAGGTGGACCCCAAAGGGTCACCCCAAAAATGGGGTGGGGGGGGGTGTCATTCAAGGGTTGAGCTACTGCCGGCTCATGTTTTATAGGGTGTTGGCTTCCACAAAAGAGTGGCAGCTAAGATATAATCACTTTCGCCCCATTTTTACGAGAAACCCCACACTGTGACTCGCCCTTCATGCTCTGGAATAAGCTAAGTGGGGGAGGGTGGGATGGACACACCGTCTGGCTGCTGAGAAAAGGGGGCATGCATGCTGGGGTTTTCAGTATCCCCACCCCCCCCAGGCTGGCAGTGGTCCGGTCTGCCCCCTCGTCTGCCCCGTACCTCTGCCGCTGATTTACAGCCCACTGTAAACACTTCCTTAATTGAGGATCCATAACAAATTCTGCAGTACGTCCCTTTTAACAGGGGAGACGGGGGGTCTTTAAAGGCTCGCTGCTCTCCAGATGGTACCGGGGGTAGGGTGGGACCATGAAGGGGCTGTGGTGGTGGTGATGGGGGGGTGTAATGGGCTTTGTTTCATCTCTTGCTGGAATTTCTGAGGGTTAAGTGGGGGGTTTATTCATTCCACATGTTTTTTCTCTGTGGCGTTTGCAGACGCCATCTTCAGCAATCAGACACCATCTTCAGCAATCAGACACCATCTTCAGCAATCAGATACTCTCTTTAGCAATCAAATGCCATCTTCAGCAGACGCCCTCTTTAGCAAGCAGACACCCTCTTCAGCAATCAGATGCCTTCCTCAGCAATCAGACACCATCTTCAGCAATCAGATGCCATCTTCAGTGGATGGCCTCTTCAGCAAGCAGACACATTCTTCAGCAATCAGATACCTTCCTCAGCAGTCAGACACGCTCTTCAGCCATCAGACAGATCCACCTCACGTCCCCTTGAGCAACTGGTATTCCCAAGTGTGTGCATGTTGCCGTTGGAATGTACTTATCGGTCAGATTTCCATCTCCTGTCTGTGCCTGAGGAATCTCCATCATGCCAGGCAGGTTCTGCATGCAGAGGGTGCTAGAAGGAAAATAATGCGGATGGGAGTGTGTCGGAGTTGCCCCGTCAAGGCCAAGGATGCCAGCCTGCTGCCTGCATCCTGTCCAGGTCTGCTGACCTTTGACCTTTGAGCAGGAAGCTGGGTTCAGAGTAGAGATATGGGGGGTGGGGGGCCCCTTCCGAGCTGCAATATAAACCCACACCCTCCCCCCCCTTGCCCCCACCAAGTACTCCATTCCTACTTGACACAGCAAGGTACAACACACAGACAGACAACTAAATCTATAGCTCTGTCTGAATATTATGGGATATGGGGACAGTTCTGCCCAAATCCACCTCCCAAGAACTTGGAAGCATCCTCTTATTCCTAAAATCTCTGCCCACATGTGGGTTGGAGGATTAAACTCTACCGTGTGGATTGTAGGCCCTGGAGGCTTGCTCCATCATCATGGCTGCCAGTGTTGGCTCGCGATGCGTGAGGCTGGGCATGTCCCTCTTGGGTGGGGGCTGTTGTTCCCCCCCCATCACAAAGCACAGGGTGCGGCCACTCCTCTGGGCCAGCGAAGCAAGGCAGGTGTAAACATGAGCACACTGCTCCAGTAGCAGCCCCCACTGACTGAGCACCCCAAATCCGTGCAGCTCTGACGGAGTTGTAACAACTCGCCTGAATCGTGTGTCATGTCCGTGCCTCGCCCCTGTGTGCCCCACTTCAGCGGGGGAGGGGGCTTCATACCCCCAAACATGCAACATTCAGCTTGTCCTGCTGGCGTCCCTGTTCGGTGTCTCATTCTGGACTTTGCTGGGGTCTAAACGCAAACACATTCTGCCCATTTTATACGTCCTCCTACTGTGTTTCCATCTGTGGTCACCAAAAAATGCCAACTGTCCACACTGAGCCGCGGCCCATCATGTCGCCCCCTGCTGGACGTGATGAAGCTAATTCCTGCGGATGCCAGGCCACTGGGGCTCAGCTGTAATGCGGGACCCAGAGAGATGTAGGCAGATCACAGCCATAGCCGACATTAAGTGGCTACCTCATGTGAGTCATCTCCGGCTTTGTTCTGAGTGAGACTGTCAGTCTTTGCTTTGTTCTGAGTCCCGTTGCCTGATAAGAGCTGCCTGTACTGGGGTTGAACGAGGGAGGGGGTCCCTATACCTACCCCCGCAGACCACCAGCAAGAGCACGGGAAGCAGACCTCACATTTCTTAAGCACTTGACAGCTCCGTTTCGAGGCTTTTTCTTTTTTTTTCCCCCTTGTCATCCATCAGTTTTGTTTTTTTTTAACCGTCTTCTGTTATTTCCAGATGCACTGGTGTGGTTTTTAAGTGGGGGGCTTTATATGGGGGTGTCTCTCTTGCACCCTTCGATAATAAAGGAGAGATGAAACACCCAGGATGGCTGCCTCCCGACATGTGCTTTCATCTGGGGGGGGGGACTGGTGGTTCACAAAGGGCCATAAAAATACCGTTTCACAGTCTTCCTGGCACCAGAGAGCTTAACCGTAAAGCTTGGTCAAGTACATTTATGCACACAAAGATGACAGACACAGGGTGAACAGTGACCCCACCCCGTCCTCATATGTACCCCCACACACACAGACACGCACACACACGGGTTTGTAATTATATCTTTGTGGGGACTCTCCATTCATTTCTTATCGCCCATCCGACACTATCCTTAACCGTAAGTAACCAAGTAAAATACAAGACTTTTGGCATTTTTACTTTTTTGATTACATTCACAGATCTTTGTGAGGATCTGGAAAATGGTCCCCACAATGTTAAAAAGAAAACAGGTTCTTATTACATTGTGGGGACATTTGGTCCCCACAATGTAATATAAACTTAATCCCCACACACAGACACACACACGCGGTCCTGGTAATGGCACCGGCGTTCCTGTACCGCTTCCCCAGCATATCCGAAGCAGGCAGTGATTATAGTGAGAGTTTTCCCGCGTCTCATATCACGACATGCTCCAGTGGCCAGTGACTGTTTTTGATTTCTCTTTCGTTTCAACTTGAGACAAAACCTAGCAGGGTTTTTTGGATAACTAGTTCCTTAAGAACTAACCCCGAGCCCCGCCTGGAATTTACTGCCCAGAACACGAGATGGGGGCATGTGTGTGAGATCAGTGTGATTTAGAGGGGGCTGGAGCCCAGCAGTTTGCTGGTGACAGAAGATAAAACACAGTGACGGGGAGTGGGGGAGCGTGAGCTGCCAGTCAGGGCTTTTGCTTGATGTTTGCAGTCAAAGTTCCTGAGTCTCTTGCTGTGGGACATCAGAAGGCATGATCCTCATAGCCGCAAACATCTGGAACAAGAGGCTGCAGCTCGCTCCTGGCTTCCTGTCGTGGAGGAAGTCACCCATGGTCTGCGCCAATCATTTTACGTATGCTGGCATGGCGATGATGATGATGATGTTGATGATGGTGATTGCTGGTTTGAATCCCATCTCCTGGAATAATCATGTCTCTGTTGGGCCCTTGAGCAAGACCTTTAACCCTCTAGCAGAGGTGCCCGATAAATGGCTGACGCTGAGCTTAGACCTCAAGCTTTCTCTCAGCTACGTAGGTACGTATGTCTTAGAGGAGAGCAAGATGGGATATGCAAAATACTAAAGAATTCCGGTGTACTCGTGCAAACGGCAAATAAAAACATCACTTCATTTCATCAGCCAGAGTGCAGATAAGGACAAATCTCCAGACGGCCGCCAGCAGGAACCTGCTGTGTGCTGATGGACCCATTTTCTTGCGTGATCTCCACCGGTGCAGATCTGATCTGCAGGCCCCCCAGCATTTTGCTGGTTCCTAGCACACATACAGATCTTAGCGCAGAGGTGTTCCTGTCCAGACATGCCCGGAGCTGGCCACGCCCCCCGCACTGATTGGGACGAGGAGTGCATCCGAGGCTTGGGAAGTGCATCTGGAAGTCTGGGGACAGCTTCTGAATCCCTTTGAGGGAACAAATAATGTCGGGTGAATCTGACGTCTCTGACGGTCGCAGAGAAGCTATTTTTCAGAAAGAGTTGAGATGTTAGTAAACAAGAAGGAGGAAATACGGAGGGTTTTAAGATGCACGTATTTGGGTAATAATGCCTTTTGTGGTTGATATCGTGGAGCACTTCATCCCACTGGCTGAGATCGATTCTCCCTAGAATCCCACCTCCCTCCACAGTCAGGGGACACCACTCTCCATCCTGCAACCCACAGCCTTCAGTCCATCACAGCCGGCAGGGCTGGGTCTGAGCTGGCCTCCAAACGGGCGTATCAGACCCAGAGCAGCTGGCTCTCCAGATTCTGTCAAAACTTCAGTTCACAGCGATCCAACTGCACCAAGGAAGCGCGATTAAGGCTGCGGCCGGACAAAGACGTCTTTCCACCCCCGTCTCCTTAGGGCGTGTGGCTCGGTCTTCATGCTTCACGTGTGAGTCAGAGGAACATGCCGATGCAGCCTTTTAGTGGGGAGAGGGAATTAGGCTGGCCTCTTGGAGCCCCTTGAATTACCTTTGCAGGAGAACACTTCCTTCAAGGATAATGAATTCCATTATCTCAGGAATGTACAGAATCCAAGAGTGGATTCCTTCTTCTTTGAGGGAGGGGTGCTGTAGGAATCGCTGGTCGGGTGTCTGTCGTCACTGCCCCCCTTCGCCCCTTACCGTGGCTGCTGTCAACCTTTCATAACACACAACCTGGTGAAACACACACCTGGACTTTCTGCTGGGGGGGGGGCATACATGCAGTGCATTCTGGGATTACATTTTTCATTCTGCACTCCTGTGACTCTGGCACAGCCGATCCGTCTGTTTTTTCTTCTGGATTTCCTGCGCCCCCCCCCCGTCCTACCCCCCTCACTACAGCCCCCCACCCCCCCCACCCCCACGCTTCCCCCCGTCCCCACTACCACGCCACGACA
>JAOYFF010000027.1:20998495-21011117 GCA_025773925.1 Cryptomyrus ogoouensis
TGTTTTTCATGCCCCCCCCCCCCCCCCCGAGCACAAAAGCCCCATTCTTTGCCCACCCACAGGATCTGGAGCTCAAAGATGGGAAAGTGAGGCAGACTTTAATGTTAACATCAAGTTTAACGTTACAGAAAAGCAAGACGTGCCCTCCTTCTTCCAGTCAGCGGTATCTGTCACCAAATAACACCTCATAATTACAAAACACTAAAAACAATGAGGAAAACAACTTTTAAAATGGCCTGTAGTGAGAGCCAAGTAGCCTTATGTGTTTTCCAGCAGAATGCCAGAATTTCATTGTTGTTGCTAATGGACTTAGTGCTCTGTTCCCGTCCTCTGTGATGGCCAGCTCTGATTGAATCCAAGCCCCCCCAGGATCATGGTGTGGGGGGGTATCTTTCAGGACCATTTTGCATTCTCCTCAAGAATTCATTCAGTAACTGTGATGCTGATTTTATTACACACACATTCTACACACTGAGTAGTAGTGGGATTCGACCCAATGGGGGGGTAACTGTCTCAGGACTGACCCAGATTTCATTTCCGTGCCCCTGGGCTGTTCCTCAGACCTGAACAATACATTTTTAGAAGCGATTGCTATAAAGAGAACACTTTGGTCCCTGATCAGAGATGAAGTATTCATTAATCATTGATTTCCTCTGTCTGTAGGCTTGGGGGAGGGGGGGGGGGGCGACGTGCCCCACAGCTGCCTTGCTGGACATTCCCTCCTTTATTTACTCAAACGACAGGCAATGACGGGAGAGGTGTGTTTAACAAGCGTTCGCCTAACATGAAGAGCGAGTTTCTTCCAGGGAAGGGTGAGGAATTACTGAGATGCTCCTTGAGACACCAGCTGGGTCTCCACCCCACCATACACTCCTTTTTTTGTGGGAAATGAGGACATCGCAGAGAGCCAGGTTAGCATTGTGTGGATCACACGGTCGTGTGGATCAAACAGTCGTGTGGATCATACAGTCGTGTGGATCATACAGTTGTGTGGATCATACAGTTGTGTGGATTAGGTTTATATTGCATGGGGTTGCAAGAAGGGAACAATTAAACAGACAATCAAGACAAAAAGTATAAAATCAGTACATAGAACAAAAGTAAAATAGAGGCAGGAATATACATAAAACTGTGCAAATAATAGCTATCGATGTAGGTGATATAACAAGCAGCTTTGCAGATGAGACAGACAGTGTAGTTTTGATGAGCTTACAGTTAGATGCTCTGCAGGCTTCCAGCAGCAGGTCCTTCCTCGTCCTGCATCATCACACACAGGACTGCGATGTCTCCCGGTGACACTGTGGGTCTTTTGGCACGGTCATCGATACAGGCTGCTGGGCCCTTTGAGGGCCCGCTAATCTTGTTCCCAGCACTGGCGCTGTCATCATGTGGCAGAGAGGGGATGTCCAGCATGTCACCAGCGTGTGAGGAGGCCTGGACCGCTGTCTGGTGGCTTGTCATCACCAGGGGGCGTCGTGATAAGGAGCAGATAATGACCACCCAGTCCCACCCAGCATCAGAGAGCCGCCTGGCGCAGGGTCCATGCAAGTCAGGCCTGCTTCCCTCTGCTCCTTTCGTCAGACTTTTCACAAAGAGACAGTGACTTTCTGTCCTCTATTTTGCTGAAGCCCTTCAATGTGGGGGCACCACTGATTAGCGGCAGAATTGTCTGTTATGACTCACATTTCTGATACAGAGGGGCTGCGGTACACGGCACAGGAAGTGAGATCATACCGTGGGTGAAGAAGAGTAAACAAGAACAAACTCCCACTAATCAAGAGCAAACCTGTTTTTTTTCCAGTCCTGACACTTTTATCCAGCTTTTACCCAGAATCCTCTGGAAAAGTAAAACAAACACAGAGACTGAGGAATGTCTGTGTTATACGTACATTATTCTGCTTAACCTTTATGGATAAATTAACATTCTCTGCTGTTTCAGAGAAGAAAACTGTGTGAAGGTTATAAATGTTTATAAATAGCATGTTATGGGCGGTGGACATCAACAGTAAGCACAATTCGTCAGAGTAACTATAAACATATGGGGCAGTTTCAATGTGAACGTCTAATTATTTTTCCAGGCATACATGATGAAATCAGCCTCAAAGTAAATGAAAAGGAAGAAAAGAGCTGAGTGAACAAACCTCACGAAGCAGAACTTCCTCATTATTCCGCAGAAAAACAGCACTGGACTCTCACAAGGTCTGTCATTAATAAACTGTAATTGCCGATTAAGTTGCTGTTGCATTTTAAGAAGCCGGCATGAAGGGCATAATGTTTCTCTTCTGTGGCTGTGAAAATCGGCCCAAAGGTCAAAACTCATCAAGCTGTGATTGCGGTTAAAAGTATCACTTTACTGGCCTGCTGTAAGATGTAAGAAAGGTTACTTAAAGGGGGGGAGGGGGGGTCCCATGTGGACAGCAGGTGACACAGTCATTAAGGACCTCGATTTGTGGCCAGGCTGCTGGAGACCAAAAGCACAGGAGAGATGTTCCTCCTGTACTCTCAGCAGGGACACCACCCGAAATTTCCAAACAAGCACCTAATCCTGCTGCCCACCTGACGTCAAGGCGTTCATTCTGGACGTGTTTGCAGCCTTAGTGTGTGTGAGGGCTGAAATTGCAAAATATTCTCCCCACAAAAGGCAGGCGTGTGTGTCGTGTTTATTGCACTGCTGATGAACCTGCAGCGCTGTTGCTTTTGCAAGGTACACAAAAGCGCTATTGCGCAATTCTGCCGGGAAGAGAAATCCGAACTTTGGTTTGGTGTGACTGTGGGTCAGGCCTCAGGGCCAAATTCTCCTGTCCTGTCACACCTTCAGGTCTGTGCTGCTCAGCTGTTTTTATTCATGGGGAACAGAACTGCCCCAGCAGGATGAGAACCGGCTGGGATGCACTTTCCGGGATGCAGTCGGTCCTTCAGGCAAACAGCCACACCTCCCAAGTGGGAACTCAGGCTCCTGGCTTTCCTCTGAAGCCGGGCCTGGTCAGTCTGTTCACGGCCCTCCCAACCTTTTCACGGCCTGTGCTCTCACCACCCTAGTGGACCGTGGGAACCAGCCTGAAGGACCCCTCTACGGAGATGCTCACTCAATGAGTCTTTTTGCGGCCGTCTAGAGAGCTGCCTGAAGGGGCCGCTATCAGGCAGGCATTAAAGTCCAAAAGGAGAACTACTTTTTCTTGGTGCTGGTGTGACTGTTATCTTTCATGTGTGACAGACCACAGCTTTACTGTGTAGTCAACCTCATCGTTCCCAATCCCACCGGCCATTGTGAATAATCATGCCATGTATGTTACGTGTCTTTTAGTTCACACCCTGTAGGGAATATGTTTTACTCAAAGCACATTGTTTGAAATTGGTAAAATCATAAAAGAAGACTTTTTCTCAGCTACCCGAAGTACAGTAGCCTCAAATCATTATTAATTAAAGTGAACAGGATTATTGCATCGATCCGTATTCGTCCCCACTGGCCTGCAGGTCAAAAGGCCTTATATTCATAATTACGGGCACCTATTGGACCACACGGCGTTTTCGTGTCTCTCCTGCCACCTAGCGGCGGTGGCGGTACTCGCACCCGGGATGAGACGTAATCAGCCGGACAAAGGAAGGATGCGCTGCTTGAATCTGGACCAAAGGCGGCGGCGCTGAGAGAGCGAGCTCCCCAAAGCATCACACGGAAACAAAACGGCCTTCGACTCCTTATTCGTACTATTTAGGACATTTTCAGGAAACGATGTTTATTCTCCGAAATTAATTATTTGATTTGCAATGCAATGGAGGAGAGGAGATTGGGAAGGCGACACCAGAGCTGACTTTGATGGCCATCGTCATCTTCTTGGTTGTACCTGCGCACTTCTCTCTCCTAGCGCGCGTCACACGCCTGTTATTATAGGGGAGAGTCTGTTGATTTTGACGTGAAATAATACCGGGGGAAAATAGAAAAAAAATATTTAAAAGAGTATTTGGTTTTAAGGTTTTTAAGCGCAAGAGGAGGTGACAGACGCGCTTGTGCCTGGAGCATGCCGGAGCTGACGGTGCGTTCGGTGGCCGCTGCCTGCCTGGAGCTGGCCGACCTGCCGCGGCTGCTGTCGGCGCTGCTCGGCGGCGCGCTTCTTCTCTGCGTGCTCTGGATCGGCACCAGAAAGCTGCGTGGAGGCCCCACGGACAAAGTCCCAGTCGGGGACAGCTGGCAAATATCCACTTTCCCAGTGTCTGGGAGAACAGACGGGCAGGAGCCGACGAAGAGAAAGAGGAAAGAGAAGGACGCAGTACGTCACATCTGTTATTTACGTGCCTGTAATTTACCAGTTTGCTTACTGGATCCTGCATGGGAAACAACAGCAATAAACCACGCTGACTGGGGCTTACAACTAAAACTGATGTCCTTAATGTTTATTAGCATACGAGAAACGCGTTTTCTGGCACATTTCCGTTTGCTGCTAGTTTATTACTTTCTGCATTTACCTGGGGCTTGTGGGGGCGGCACACCGCATGTGACATGCTGACGGGCAAATAGGCCACTTCCCGCTGGGTCCCTGCCGCGGCCCCGGGCTCCGCCGGCCGCTGTTAGCCAGCAGAGGGGGGCAGGTCTCCGTGAACGCTAACGCTCTTTGTGCTCTTTTTAACCCGCCAGTTGCCCTCAGTCTGACCCCACCTTCTCAAAATAGAAGAAACCTGTCTGCTATATAAATATGCTGTTGTTAGACATGCATCTTCTTATCCCGGTTAGGTGCGACAGGGGGCGCCCCACTGAGTCTCGGTGAGCTCCCGACAAGTTAACGTGTGTGAAATGATGCCCGTTTTTTGTGGTGTCCCCATGTCTCTGTCCGTTAGCCGGACCAGCTGAACGGAGCGGCCCACACGGCCTCACCTGAGGACGCCAATGCGGAGAGCAGCAGGATGCAGGACAGCAGGGCATTTAGGGTATATGCAGACGCCCCAGGTTTGTTTCCGCCGCGTTTACGTCGTCTGTATTAATCTGTGTCAATGTTCTGTTTGTCCGTAGCCTAAGAAAAAGAAGGTGAAGACTGATGATGAGGAGAGGGGCACTTTTCTGCCAAAGGATCGCTCTTCCTCAATGGAGCTCAGTGAGGAGGAAGATTCTGGTATGTGTGGCTGCGAGGAAAATGGCCCTGGGGGGGGGGCTGCCGAGATCCTGTCAGATTTGTGCCTTTCTGTTTAAAGGGGAGTGGGAGAGGAAGATGAGCAGCAAGGAGAAGAGGCAGCTGAGGAAGGAGCGGATGAAGAGGAAGGGTGAGGGACTAGGAATGTGGTGATCTGCACATTTGTGTGCTGGAGTGCTGGACTGTGAATGAACAAGGGATGTGTGAGCAGGGGGCGTGTCCCATGAAACAGGGGGAGTGTCCTGTAAGTTGGGTTTGTGTGTATATGTTTGAGTGGGGGCGTGTCCTGGGAGCAGGAGGCGTGTCCTCTAAGCAGGGGGCATGTCCCACTTCAGTCACTGAAGTCTCTGTCATGGTTTACATCTGTACCTCTGTCTGCTTCCCAAGGAAGCAGCAGGCCGGACCCAACTGTGTCAGAGGCCCCTGGACTGCAGAGCAGGAAAGCCCGCCCCCTGGTGGACAGCGTGAACTCCCTAAGCACCGGGCCCCGCGGGGACTCCAGACCCCATGAGTTGGGGAAGACGGGCCGGCAGGCAGTGGAATGGGCACCCCCCGCTGGGCTGGAGGATGACATCTTCTCCCACGTAGGTCAGTGGTAGTGCACTGGGGAGAACGAAAGACATTAAGACACATGTAGCCTGGTGAGCTGATTGCACCATCCTGACTGCCCGTCTGGTGCCTCCCTCAGGCACATGGAACCTGAAGGATGTAGTGACAGAGCGGGTCACCTTTGGGACCGTCCCCGACATCAGCTGTGAGCGATCGGGGGTGGACAGCTTCTCTCTACAGAGAAACGTTCAGGCTGCCGTGCCGACACTCATCACATAGATACTGAGCAGCTGCTGTTTGACGGGGCCAAGGTCCAGAGCACTGCTTATGAAGCTAAGAATATATCAACACATACCGTCATTTTATCAATCAACGATAGAGTGGGACTGTGTACATAACATCACACATCTTAAAACTGTCCTGTTTTTGAACTACTGTATGGTTGTAAAACGTAGTTAAGGACATATTTCTACTTTGTTCCCTCCTGCTCAACAGTAGTGATGTTTCTGCTCTGGTTACCTAGACAACAGCTCCCCACAGCCCAGCCCGTCCAGCAGGAAGTGGCGCATGCAGATGACATCACTGAACATGGAGCAGGCCTGGCTAGGCTTAGGTAATGGCCTGCAAAGTGACACTATCCCTGGTGCCCTTCCTTTACTCCTTAGTGAGGCAAGCATGTTCCCAGAGTTCCGCAGAGAAGTGCTTTAAGCGTCTTCCGCCTATGAGTATCCTTCTCATCGAGCAGACATGTCAGCACAGCTGCTGAGCATCTCAACCAAGCAGCGGGTGCCAGATGCCAATGCTTCTTTTAAAATGTTCTATTCTGGTTTTGTCCTAATCCTACCGCCCAGTGTCTTCAGCATGTAGTACCATCATTTCCCAGCAGGGGTCAGCGTTGCTGTGTGGTCAGATACAAAACAGTGTGACACTTAAACTGACACATCTCTGCGGTATCTGAGTGAACTCCAGCAATGTCCTTTGCTTGAAAGCCAGGCTGGTAAAGGACATGCCGGCTATCTGCTGCCGCTGCACAGTGGCTCCAACACCACTACGAAATAGACGTTGTGGAGGTTTCAGGGTTACTGTCTGCAAGGATGGCAGCAACAATTAGTGATTAGTGGCACAGTGTGCTGACCCAGTGCATTTCGGCGCTTTAGCAGTTAGCTCTGCTAAAGGTATACTTTTTGGTCTCGGATCTTCTCAGATTACGCCCGATACCCTGTTGGTTTGATATGGACCCTCTTGAGGGGATGTCATCTGCTCTGCATAGCGCTGTGTAATCTAATGTCACCTTGGTGGCAAACTGTTAGCTACCTTTGTTTTAGATGTAATTCTAAGGAGGCACTGGCAGGGGGGGGCGCCACTGTCACACTTGTCTTGGTTGCTTGTCTGTTATTAGAATCATTGTGAGAGGAGTGTAGATGGTATGTGTTTCTTGACAGAAGACCCCCTGGACATGGATCAGGCCTCGGATTGGAAACCCCCCAGGGAGGAGTGGGGTAACTGGCAGGGGGACAGCATGACGCTGCCTCACAATGGGGTCCAGGTGGGTGTGAGTCACCGTCATGTGGGCTGCTCTCCTCAGACGTCCCCCGTCATTATCTATGGCTACATAGTACAAGTCCTTATCCTTAAAAATAAATTACAGGACAGGATGTAATGAGGGCCTGGAACCTATCCTATGAACACACAAGGACAAGGCAGGGTACAGGGCAGGTCACAGGGCTAGGTACAGGGCAGGTCACAGGGCTGGGTACAAGGCAGGGCACAGGGCTGGGTACAGGGCAGGTCACAGGGCTGGGTACAAGGCAGGGCACAGGGCTGGGTACAAGGCAGGGCACAGGGCTGGGTACAGGGCAGGACACAGGGCAAGCCAGTCTATTACAGGACTGGGTACGCCCTGCATGGCATGCCAGTCTATTACAGGGCACAGGGACAAGTTAAATCATTCCTTTTTATGGAACATTATATAAAAGAATAATTTTACATGTGAGGAAAAACCATCTCATTAATGTCAAGCTATATCTGTCACTTCAGCAAACCTTGTTCTCTGTAAAGTTACATGTGTTTTGGTGGCTGCTGGTTGCCGTGGTCTGACCACCTTCTAGCTGGGTGGAGGAGCCTCCCTCTCTCGGCACTTCAGAGTCTCTTTGTTTATTGAATCACTTTAAGCCCTTTCCCCCCGACTTCTAAAGAAACTCCTTAATCTCTTGGCTCTCTGGTGTCCGGCATGGGCTTCTAGCTGAATTTTAAGCCGCGTGGCAGACAGTGATCCCTTTGAGAAACTCTGCCGGGGCTGTTGCAGAGTCCAGGAGCTGGGAGGAAGCAGAAGGATCGGCTGGAGGTCCGGGTGCCACCGGAGAGCAAGGTCACGTCGGACCAGCTGCTTACCGACGGTGAGTTCACCAACCATACATTCACATGTCACACAGACATCAGACACCGTATTGACAGGATGGCTCTTCTTTTTACATGAGGTAAGTTGCTGTGGATTAAGGTGTCTGCAAATAAACTGGATAAAAACATGAACACAATTTATTCAGCACAGCGAGATAAGTTAAGGGGCAAGGGAGGAGAGAGGGAGGGGCGAGGGAGGAGAGAGGGAGGGGTGGCGGGGCAGAGGGGTGAGGGAGGAGAGAGAGGGAGGAGCGGAGGAGAGAGGGATTGAAGGGCAGAGGAGCAGCTGCAAATTTCTCCACCCAGCCGGTGGGCTGTTACTGGAAGCCAAGCGGCTGCCAGTTACCTTGCTGGCTGTGAGTCTCCTGCCTGCGTCTGTGTCTGCATTTCCACCTTGTTTTCTTGGGGTGTGACATTACCTCTGTCTAACTCTCCAGACAGTAACACTAAGAAGCACCGGAGGAAGAAGAGGGGCATGAGGAAGACAACCTGACGTCATTGCAGTGCCACACAGAGAGGAGCGTGAGCCAAAAATGACAATGCTGTCCTGGGGTGTGTGCACAACACTGTCATGGATTGTCACAATGTGAGAGAGAGAGAGAGTGAGAGAGAGAGAGAGAGAGGAGGTGAAGCAGAGGTAGAGAGTGGAGCATCCCTGGCCTGCATACTGAACTCGGGGCCAACATGTAAACGACGTTCAGGCTCGAGACCCGAGACCCGCAGAGAGAGAAGCAGTGCAGTGTGGATAATGTTCTCTGAGACCACAAACTGGACTGTCTCATAGCCAACATGTGCTGGGATCTGACAGACGCCTGGGTGAGGGTAGGACACCATGCCCCTGCCCCCCCCACCACCATCCATCCATCCATCATCCTCATTCCCTCACATAAACATTCATATATATTTTTCATTTTTAAATAAAATTTAAATTTGTTGTTAGAAAAGGGGGGGACCTGTTACTCTTTATGACTTTTTGTATCAGGTTCCCCCCATGAATAACTTTGTGGCACAATTTCAAGTTTTTTAAATGCTTGGAACCACGGGACAGAGACGTGGATCCGCACGGCCCCCAGGCCCCGGTGCTGCCACCCAGGGTTATCTGGGTCTGTGCGCTGTGCACACGGCATGCTGTGAGGATGACTCATCCCGGCAAAGGCAGTGAGCACATGGAATTGAAGAAGAAACAGTTTGCAGTGCGATTTCTGCCTGTGGTACGAGATATCCGTGCAGATGTTTTAAGAGCCTCTACTGACATGCCAGACTGCAGTCAGTGTTTTTCCCATGTTGCCCTCAGCTTTTGGAGGTCATGCATCTGACTTTGGCTATCTCTCATTTCCCACGTTCTCCTGGATTGTCATTTCCTCCTGGGGGTGGGGGTGTTTCTTTTTCTCCAGCTCAGATTTTGCGTCTTGACTTTAAATTCACCATCATTTACATTCTGCTTATCAACATAAACTGCATGAATTTCCATCAAATGACCCACCACCAGTTGTGTTGGTCTGAGGTCAGTGTTTAAACATTGTAATCTAATGGAACGTGTTGATGCTGCAGATACGATTACAGGAAGGTCTCTTCCTGCCGCTGCGGGCACAGCCACTGAATCATCACTCTCTCACATGTCCAAAGGACCTTTCTGGGAAAACTTGCATAATCCCACATTTCTTAAATCCTGGCCTCCATTTGTAAAGTTTTTGTACAAAAAACATCTGCTCTTAAAATCCACTACATTTAGTCGAGACCCGTTCAGCAGTCAGCTGTGTTAATAATAGGGATGAATCCGTAGCTACTTTTTTTGCTCTGGCAGTTAAAATCGTTCTTACATATGGAGTGCAGTCACAGTTTGAAGTCACGACGCACACGGCGTTGTCAGTAAATGACAACCTTGCTGTAAAATGCAGAAGATAAGGAAACCTAAAATAGCTCTTTAGATGAAAGTCCCACAGTGCGGTTCATCACTGGATTCTGCCTTCAGTGAAGTTTGATGGAAACTCTAACAGGGGTTGAAGTCCCTTTAAGTCCATCCTGATAACAGGTCCAGTCCATAGCTGTTTGCTTTCATGCAGATGCAGAACAAATCAAAGGAAGTGGATTTATCAAGCTTTCTGCTGACTGCATGTTCACTAGCAAAGTTTTGAACCACTGGGAAAATTGGGCATAGGACAATACATTAACATTGTCATGGGTGTTTATTCAGACTGAAAGGCATATTTATGACATCTAACATTTACCTTTGATGAGAATTTAGTGTTTATTTTACGTTTGACCTTTCTCGTGAATAAAGAAGTAGTTTCCATTATTTCTGTTATTTTAGGCATTCGGCACTATAAAAGTATTTTGTAGAAGCTATCATTATACTAAGTTACTACTTGTACCAAGTTTTAGAAAGTTTAAAAATGTTATTGGTGCTACGTTTATTTAAATAAAACGTCTTTTCATCACAATGGCTGAGTGGATAGCACTGTCGTTAATCCTGCATGCTCTCCTTGTGTTGTACAGTTTTCCCTGGAAACTTCGGTGTGTCCCCACAGTACAAGGACATAATCTGGCTGACTGGTGTCTCTGCATTGCGATGTGTTTGCGTCCTGCGCCCTATGCTACCTGAATCTACACGCGCTGATAGAAAGAAGGATGGCATGTATAACAGAGAACAATAATATTTCGTCTTGGGTGAATATATATCCCAGATAGCATCATGTTATTGTTTCAACCTTCAATTATAGTTAAATGAGTTAAATTATGGTCAGTTGATTTTTGGTCAGATTTCAAATATTGAGAACCTGCTGGTGGCAAAACCTTGATTCAATGTTGATATAAAGCGAAAGATTGAAGATCAACGTTGTTTCAACCTTTTTGTCTTATATCGAATCAATGTCATTTCAACATATGTGTGCTATCTGGGATATACACATGAATCTACCGAAATGTCACTATTTTAATTGCAATATGATATATTAGTAAACTGTGTGTGAACTGGCGGAAATGGGATTATTTAAACGTAGGAAACTAAGCTCTGAAACTGGGTTCTTCTCACTGGTCACCGTTAAGTACAGCGCTCATTTTCAGTTTTGCTTGCAGTATGTAGGTCAAACGCTGTGCCCATTTTAAAGTAAAGCTGAGGCCAGTGTGCGCATTAAAATCTGACAGACAGTCGTACCAAGGCGCCATCCCAGTTCTGCATTCTGCACAAAAATATCTCTGACGATCGAAAATACATTTACCTTTTCTAGCAGCCTAGCTTCTGTTTTTTATATACGGCGGTAGTAAAGTGTGACTGGTATAAAAATATTACAGTCAACGTGTCACTAGGATGGAAATAAATAATTACCCACAACAACACATATGATAAAGACACAAAGTAATGTAACAGCCATATAAGCGCTATATATGAGGAACACCAATGGTAAGAAATGCTGCATATTTCGTTTTCCAGGTTTGACAGTCGGCTTTATGCCCAGTGTTAAAACACTAGATGACAATAACTGGTGTACCACTTCAACCTTTTTCCATATAATTTCAATCGCCGACCAAAAACAAGTGCGTAAGAAAATTCCTTTGTTATTCGAAAGTATTCATTCGCGTCTCTTTAGGTCAATCAACACTAACCTAGGGCCCAGCCTTTATTCTTAGGCGTCTATTGGCCACCGGAGCTGTTTGTCGAGCGTAGACCGTTTCCGCGATTTATTTATTTATCTATGAGAAATTGATCATTTGCGCATATACTTGTCAATCAATATTAAGCGTACGCCCACCCCACCCCAGCTGTTCTACCACTGGCTATCTTTGCCGCCTGTCGCTGACGTCAGCAGAAGGGGCGTACGGCTCTTTTATTGCGCAGCGGCCGGTAGGGGCGCAGCAGGCTTGGCCAGCCGTCGGTAGTCGGCGCTTGGCGAGGTCGGGCGAGATGTTTCTCCCGCAGATTGACAGTGGTGCGCACTACAAACCGAGTCGCAGCCGCTTCTATTCGACACGATGCTGCGGCTGCTGCCACGTCCGGACCGGGACCATCATTCTTGGGACTTGGTACATGGTACGTGCGCAGCCGAGGGGCGGACGGACGGACGGGCGGGCGGCTTCGGAACCGTTGGCGGCTTTGGCGAATGTGCTGGAAGCCGCCCGCAGCGTAACGCTAAACTAACCATAGTAATGCTAAAGTTGCCCTTTTTAATACGATAAAGGCGACACTGCGGGGTGGATAGATGCTTTTTAGCGAGCCGTGTGACATGCGTTTACAGAAATACAAACCTGTTTCTGCCTGTGGCCGGATGTCCCTGTCAGCGCCCCGACCCTGTGCTGTTCGCCTGTCTATTATCTAGTTTAATGTTGCTGTTATTTAGCCCATACGCAGCGCCGGTCACTGTCCGCTCCCACTGTGTCCCGCGTTTCTAGGCGTTTCTCCTGCCATTAGTTGCATAACGTTTATCAGTTTCCGTTAAACGTACCGTCTCCTCCCCAGACGCGTGATACAGCGCGCGGAGCCTGTCCTCCTCTCCGCGTCGCAGTCTCTCTCCTTTCGTCTTTCACTGAGCCTGTCCTCCTCTCCGCGTCGCAGTCTCTCT
>JAOYFF010000027.1:21027723-21051009 GCA_025773925.1 Cryptomyrus ogoouensis
GTATAACAAAGTAAAAAGAGCTCTTGTATCGGAATCTGTATCGGTATCGGCAGTTGTGTATCGGAATCGGATCGGAAGTGAAAAAATGTGGATCGCCCATCTCTACTTGTAACCAGTGGACTAACACCAGGAAAAAAAATACTTGTGCATTTCAGGTAATGTGCCGGTTCAGTAAAAGTGATTCTGAGGCTCTGATTTTGTGTCTCGGGTAAGGGTACGTAGTCTGCTTTACTAATGTAAGCTTATAGCTATTACAAGGTTTTCTATTGCCTCTGGCTAAAAGGGCTCTGGTACTCGAATGAGTGTGCATTAATCATGATATATAAATGATGATTACATGGTATCATCGCACATACAATGAAGAGTAACGCTGACTGAATTGTAATTTTAAAATGAATATTGTTATGAAAAGTGTTCCCCATCCTCTTCAGACTAGCATTAAGGTAAACACGCTGCGTTAAGCAGAACTCCATAAGCCGCAGTATTCCTACCGGAAGTGTGGGATTGTGTACTTCCGGTTTTCGGTTACCAGGAAACCGAGAAAAGCTTTCGGGAAACCCTGCGTACGTCCGAAGCGGCTAGCTAGTGCAAGGCTAATGGATGGTGCCTTTTAATGCACAGAAGAGCAATTTTACAGAAAGCAAAATGATTTTTCAGGAGAATGTTTAAATTAAAACTATGACTACATACAACCATTAGTAAATTTTGCCCGTTAAGTACCCCAGGGGGTAACTAGTTGAGCCAGCTAACTTGTCTAGACGTGTTCGTTCGGTGTGAAGCAGCAGCGATGTTTATTTACCTGAGTAAAAAGGTAAGATTTAAAAAAAACGCGAAAGCCTATACGAATAATTTATAACGCGTTTCTAAACATCCTATGGCAAACAGGCTCTTGCATGTGCACGAAGTAATGCGAATCTCATAAATCCCTTTCTTTTCCTTTCTTTCCAACAGTTGTATATTTGCGTTTTCTGGTGATGGGTATTTTGAAACAATCCAGTGTCTTTGATTCACCGTGTTTGTACTCGTTATCCATTCCGTTTGCAGATCGCCATCCCGAACAACGTCCGGCTTAAATGCGTGTCTTGGAACAAGGAGCAGGGCTTCATCGCCTGCGGGGGGGAGGACGGTTTGCTCAAGGTGCTCAGGCTGGACTCACAGACAGGTGATGGCTGTTACAGGCCAGGCCATGCAGCAGGAATTAACACATCCTGCATCTTTTCTGTGTGCACCTCCCATAGTCCAGCCACTGTGGCCATTCGCTCTGTTTAAATAAACTTGAGCTGCTGGTATAGTATAGATCTGTGCCGCTCATAGTATAATGCTCGTGGGTGTGATATAATGTAAATGTTTTAAGCATCTGAAGAGTTTCACTTGCACC
Organism: Cryptomyrus ogoouensis; assembly: GCA_025773925.1. Taxonomy (NCBI): domain Eukaryota; kingdom Metazoa; phylum Chordata; class Actinopteri; order Osteoglossiformes; family Mormyridae; genus Cryptomyrus; species Cryptomyrus ogoouensis. Next base: position 21,029,102 of record JAOYFF010000027.1, read on the forward strand.
CAAGACGTCCATCCATCTAGCCATCCGTATTCTCCTTGGAAGGGTGCAGGTGATTCCCCTCATTAATGGCATTTCCCTGTGCTTTTGTGCAGATGATGCCAAACTCAAAGGACTTGCAGCGCCTAGTAACCTGTCCATGAACCAGACTCTGGAGGGTCACAGCGGTGAGTCATTGTGCTGTTTGCGTCCCCTTAAATCCGGCATGCTTTGCTACATGAAGCATTCAGGGTGCTCTCACTCCCCCGTCACACAGGTGCGGTTCAGGTGGTGACATGGAACGAGCAATACCAGAAGCTGACCACAAGCGACCAGAACGGCCTCATCATCGTCTGGATGCTGTACAAAGGTGTGGAGAGAGTGGGTGTGTGGTGTAGAAGTGAACAATATTAACCACGGTTCAATCACATATGGTGGCACAAAATAACATTCCCTCCTGACAACGGTGTGACATACAGACAGCGAGTGACAAGATAGTTTTCACAGGACTTACAGTGCAAAACACAGTCCTGTGCTTTGCACTGTAAGTCCTGTGCTTTGCACTGTATATAATGTGAAACCCTCCCCTGTCCCTTGCTGAAATGACAGCTGTGAAGCACGTGCATCGCTGAGCACCTCAGCCATCGTGTGATCCTCACCATTTACGATATGTCGCGCTAATGCTACAAGCGTTTCCGTGATTTTTCAGGCTAGACCTCTCTGATGGAAAATCAGATCGATTTCTTACTCCCCCGCCTCCCAGTATCAAATCCAACAGTTTTTGCTGGTTTGGGGCCAGATTTCTAATTTTAAGGATATGTAAACTACCAATGGAATGTTCAATAACCAATCTGACCAAAAAGTGAATTATAACCAAAATTTCAGTCCTGCACCCATCTAAGTGATTAATAACCTTCTGCTCGGCTTGCCAGGCTCCTGGTATGAAGAGATGATCAACAACAGGAACAAGTCAGTGGTGAGAAGTATGAGCTGGAATGCAGATGGGCAGAAGATCTGCATCGTGTACGAGGACGGGGCTGTCATTGTGGGGTCGGTTGATGGTAAGCTTGCTAGGGTGCCCCCTTTAGGCGAAAGAAGCAGAGATAGCTGTTGTGAGCTCATAGGAGTTTTACTTGCACAAAAATTTGAGGGCAAAATGAAAAATGATTGGTTCAGAGAGGTAACCAGATTGTAGAGGAGGTACATCCAAGCAACTAGAGGAGGCAGGACCAATCAATCAGATGTTGGTTGCCAGTTGATTGGCGGAGCCAATTGATTGCTGGTTTGCATTACAGGTAACCGGATTTGGGGGAAGGAACTGAAAGGTATTCAGCTGGCGCATGTGGCCTGGTCACCTGACAGCAAGATCCTCCTGTTTGGGATGGCCAATGGCGAGATCCACATCTATGACAACCAGGGCAACTTCATCGTAAGGGGCCTGACTCCTGCACCAGCATCCCCGGTCCCTGAGGGGGAGCACTCTCTCACTGGCCCATTGCGTTTCTTGTCACAGGTGAAAATGACCGTCAGCTGCCTGGCCAATGTCACGGGTGCCGTCAGCATCGCCGGGATCCACTGGTATCCGGGGACGGAGGGCTATGTGGAGCCCGATTGTCCCTGCCTCGCCATCTGCTTCGACAACGGCCGCGTCCAGATCATGCGCTATGAGAATGACGAGAGTGAGTGTGCCCTGGGCTTGCCTCTCGTCCATAATGTTAGCACTGGTGTTATTTTGGCTGGTTGTTTTCATATATATGCTCCTGGATTGTGATTGGCTGGTTTGAAAGTGAATAAATGGGAAATGACATCGTGGGTGATGCTGGTCCAGTCATAATATGCCTGTGGTGCTGTGCTCTTCACCCTGGCCCAGACCCTGTGCTGATTGACACCGGCATGACCGTGGCCAGCATCCAGTGGAACCAGTGTGGTAGCGTACTGGCTGTCTCCGGCTGCCAGAGGGCGGCATCCCTGGATAAGGACGTCAATGTGGTGCAGTTCTACACTGCGTTTGGGGAGGTGAGGCCCGATGCGTCCGGGGAATACTAGGCTGGAGTACTAGTGCATTTTGGGATATAGGCCAGCACTGACAGTAATGGTGATGCAGGGTGGTGGTTTAGCAGTGCGGCTGCCTGGAGGCCTCATTCTGTAGCATGTCACCTCAGTCCTCCAGGACTGGCTTCGTGTTTGTGGAGCTTGCATGCTCTGTCGTGCAGGTTTCCTCCAAATACTCTGGTTTCCCCCTGCAGTCAAATCATATGCAGTTAGGCTAACTGGTGCCTCTAAGGTGTGTGCGTGTGTGGCTCCTCAGCCTGTCCCCTGTAATGGACTGGGATCCCGTCCCTCCCCAGCCTCATGCCCCGTTATGCCAGTGATAGGCTGCAGACTCCCTTCCTCACCGTCATTTACTTCCTGTGCAGCATCTCCGGACCCTGAAGGTTCCTGGGAAGCAGATCACAGCGGTATCCTGGGAAGGCGGGGGACTGAGGATTGCCCTGGCTGTGGACTCCTTCATTTACTTTGCCAACATCAGGCCGGATTACAAGGTCATTCAAAGTGATCAGTGTTGCTCTGGTCACTTAACATTCAGGTTATGTGTAAATATGTAGTTGCAAGTATGAACTTTTTGAGTCCTGAAATGCAGCACTCGGCTCCCACCTTCAGACCCTAAGGTCGCTTTTCCTGTAGGGGTCACGCGGCTTGCTGAAATACGTCAAAACAGAAGAAAATGAAATCTTAACCCGACGGCCAATTTGTCACTCGTCCAAACCCGCCAGTCAGTTTATCAGTCCCGGGGGGGCGGCGGGGGGGGGCGGCTTGTGGGTGTGGCTGCGTGTCCCCATTTAGATGACGCCCTCAGAATTTTCTGGCCAGTTTGATCCATGGCTCCCCGTGATGCTGACGCTGAGGGCTCTTCAGTTCAGCCTGGCGAACATCTCGCTTGCTGACCATGCGACGTCCGGCTTGCTAATGGCCCAGCATGCTGACAGGCCTCCACGCTGACACAGAGCAGCCGACACGCTGCAGAAATTAACCGTTTACCTTTCAGGATTCATGTTTCGCTGGCTTGGCTCTTGTTCTCTGCCCGGGGCTAATCAGGTGCAGTGGATAGGGGGGCCACACTACGCCCCTGTGCGCCCCCTTGCAGGGCCATGATTAGGACGCCCCTGAGTTGATCACATGACCATGCAGTACCGGTTCTAGCCAATGTGACGCCCCCAGTATTTGAGCATCGCTACTGGTGCCCCCATTAATGGCAAAGTGAAATCGACTGCTGAGTCAGTGGCCGCCTCAGAAGTTGATGCCCTTGGTGGCTGCCTATGTCGCCTATAGGACTGACCTCTGAACGTTAGCACGTCGTAGAAGGTTTCACTCGGGAAGGTTTCAGGTGCACTCATGCCTTCCTGCTGTCTGTCTGTGCCGGTGGTGATGTAATCTGTACCCTCTAATCTGTCTCCTGTCACTAAGAGGAAAGTGCTGCTTCATCACGTTGAGGAGCTCTCTCGGGCTGTATGCTCTCTGCCTTCTAAAGCTTCCTGTTCCTCCTCCTCCCCTCCCACGATCTGGTGGACAGTGGGGTTACTGCTCCAACACAGTGGTGTACGCCTACACCCGGCCTGACCGCCTGGAGTACTGTGTGGTCTTCTGGGACACCAAGAACAACGAGAAGTACGTCAAGTACGTCAAGAGCCTGCTGTCCATCAGCACTTGTGGGGACTTCTGCATCCTGGCCACCAAGGCAGACGACTCTCACCCTCAGGTATGCGCCCCCCCATCAGCCCCCAGCCTCAGTCGTGTTTCTGACTTTAGACCACTAGCAACCTCAGAACCGAGACAGAGAGTTAAACGAATGTCCTGATGCCCGTGTGGGCATTAGGTGAGGGTGCTGTGTGTCTCAGCGGGTGAAGGTTCTGTGTTCAAATCACAGTGTCAGCATGTGATTTGAGCAAGACCCTTAACCCCCATTTACTGTGTGACCCTGCCTTCTGAATGATGTATGTCTGCTAAATATAAATGCAGAAAATGCTCCCCCCCCACCTGACCCGTGTCTCTCTATGCCACGCTGGCGACGGCCAGGAGGATGCTGAGCCGGAATCGGCGAGCGCCATGGTATGCCCCCCGGCCTCGCGTTGTCCACTGTGCCGGCTCGTGTTTGTCGTGATCCCGTTCCTGGAGGGTCGTGATGCTGGGGGGGGGAGTCTTTCCGCCGCCCTCGCGTTCAGTCTTTGCTTGGCGGAGTGATGTTAGCTAACGCAGTTGCCAGTTTTGGGCCTCCAGGACCGGGCTGGCGTGAGGCATGCTGTCTGTCTGTGCCGGTGGTGATGTAATCTGTACCCTCTAACCTGTCTCCTGTCACTAAGAGGAAAGTGCTGCTTCATCACGTTGAGGAGCTCTCTCGGGCTGTATGCGCTCTGCCTTCTAAAGCTTCCTGTTACATCCCCTGCTGTGCTCTGTCTGCTTTTCCAGTTCGTGCTGGTCCTCTGTAACTCGATGGGGACCCCACTGGACTCCAAATACATCGACATCGGTGAGTAGTAACCCCTGCTCCGTGCTCTCCGTTGGGGTGCTCTCAGTCTGTTGTGACGCGTTTGTTGCTTGGCCCCATCATCCCCCGGGGGCCTCTCTGACATGCCAGAAGGGCCCCACCGTGGCGTCGCCGTCTGTGCTCACCAGCCTCAAAGGGCCGGCGGAGTTTGGCGGACCCTAACCCTGCCACAGCCGGCTTTTCACAGCTTCTCGGCAAAGGCTCCCGCCTCTCCAGGCATGCCGCAAAATTCCTCTCTCTCTTGGGAAGCTGTGCCAGTGGCCGCGGTCAGGCACCAGTGAGGTGGAAAGTACCAGAAGGTGTGGACGTCCGAAGGCACAAACAAGGCACACAGTGAAGTTGTGAAGAGCTGGAGAGTATGCCGATGGCAACGTTTAGTCGTATTATTAACGTCCTGTGTGCCTTCGGAGAATGGCCGTGCTACGTACACATTCGCTTATTCAATTCAGTTCACTTTATTTTCATGTCGCTGCTTTCACAACAGAGTCACTTTACATGGGTGTGTTGTGATACATTACAAAATCATTAAGACAGAATAATACAAAAACATGGAAAAGGGAGGACAAAGAAATGAAATAAAGATGACAACGGAGGAGAGGTTATGAATGAATGTTCAGCCTCGTGTTTCCAGCTGAGGCAGAAGCAGATACAGATGCTGGGGCACCTGTGAGGCCCTTCCATGGGAACTGCACTGGGTCGTGAATCCTTCTCAGACTAAACATACACCATGTCTGACTCCTGCGGAGTTAACCGTCCCTGACGGGCCTTCCTCAGAGCCGCTGTTTGTAACCATGACAAAGACCCACGTCATCGCCGCCTCCAGAGAAGCCTTCTACATCTGGCAGTACCGTGTGGCGAAGAAGCTGACCGCCCTGGAGATTAATCAGGTCACCCGGACCAGGAAGGAGGGCAGGGAGAGGTGAGGCTCGGGGGCGCGGCTGCCCGGAAAGTCCTGTTACCCTGTGGTGCCACGTTCGGATCTCTCACCCTCTGTCGTCCCCTCAGGCTGTATCACGTCGACGATAACGTGGCTGACGGCTCGCTGGACCTCTCTAAGGCCGCCACTGTGAGTGCCCCCCTCCTCCCCCTGCTTTTATCTCCCCAAGCGTCTGCTGACGACGATAAACACCGGCTGTCTCAGAGTCGGCGAGTGCGAGACCACCCCCCCGCTTTGCACATAGTTATTAGAGCCGGTCGCTCTTTCCTGGGTGGTTGCTTTTAATCACGGGTGGAGGAAAATTCTAATGTGACTCTGAAAACCCTGTTGAGATGCTCTCTTCATTCACTGCAGTTTATAGGTGGCCGTCTGTCTCAGAGGTGTATGTTTCTTTTTCTTAGACGACCAGAGATCCCATCTGCTGCATGACAGCGACAGATAAGACTCTTATTTTGGTATGTACCCCAGCTTACTCTTATTGTGGTATGTCCCAGAGGTGACTTAAGAAAATAAGAGCATAAGAAATTTACAAACGAGAGGAGGCCATTCGGCCCATCAAGCTCGTTTGGGGAGAACTTAACTAATAGCTCAGAGTTGTTAAAATCTTATCTAGCTCTAATTGACTTAGTGTGGTGCATCCCTGAACTGGCCCCTTTATTTCCCCACTAACTGCTAATAACAACAGTTGTCACCTACAGCCTTAATATGACACCAATTATAAACTGCATGTCCCTAAATGAGCTTAATTTCCCTGCTGATGAGTGTTTGTGATCAGGCCCGGGAGTCCGGCACCATCCAGAGGTACAGCCTGCCTGGCGTCAGCCTGGTGCAGAGATACACGCCCAGTTACCGTGCCTACCAGGTCTCCCTCAACTGCAACTCCAGGTGAAATCTTACCCTGGCACTAGCCATGTCTGTCACTGCGACCTGTGATTGTCTGCTTTATCGTGAGGGGATGCAGCTCTACCGATCATGGGGTGCTTATCTCCTGCAGTCGGCTGGCCATCATTGACATTGCGGGGGTGCTAACGTTCTTTGACCTGGAGCCCCGGGGGGCTGGAGGGGATGGCGGCCCCGGGGGAGCACAGGCGGCGGGGGACCAGCTGAAGTTCGAGCGGAAGGACGTGTGGGACATGCAATGGGCGAGCGACAACCCCGACCTGTTCGCCATGATGGAGAAGACCAGGATGTACGTCTTCCGGAACTTGGACCCTGAGGTGAGGCGGTGGGCACGTAGGCTCACCCCCCCCCGTGCGTTTTCCCCTGGGCCCCACAGTCTTTGGGCAGGCAGAGCCCTCACTGCACTATGAAAATAAACCCCCAGAGCCACGTGGGAGGCCCTCGCGTCCCGGTGAAAAGCCGGCACTCTCCCCTGGGGCCTCCTCGGGGTGAGAAACCGGGCCGGAGATCCGCTCGGCTAGTGTGGAAGCATACGCCCTCCCCGTGTGCGCTGACACGCTACTGGAACACACACGCTTCACACCATGCTCCTAAATGTAGCATGACGCCTCTGAGTCGCTGACATTCATCATATTACACGCTTCTACAAATCGGCATATTTCAGGGAGATGAAACTTTAACGGCGTGTTTGATTGTGTTTCCGATTCTCCCTTCGTCACGCATTCAGGAGCCGATCCAGACGTCTGGCTACATCTGCAGCTTTGAGGACCTGGAGATAAAGTCAGTCCTGTTGGATGAGATCCTGAAGGTAAAGGAGCTTCTGCTGACTGGGTGTTATTCGCTGTTAAAGAGCGGCTGCTGTTATGGTGTCCACACATCCCTCTCTACACACACACGCATCCACACTGATATACGCACACACACAGACACACGTACATGCACACTGATATACACACAGACACACACTCATGCACTGCATGTGACTCTGTTTAGGACCCTGAGAGGCCCAATAAGGACTACCTGATCAACTTTGAGATCCGCTCGCTGAGGGACAGTCGGGCGCTGATGGAGAAGGTGGGCATTGAGGATGCCTCGCAGTTCATCGAGGACAACCCACACCCCCGACTCTGGTAACGACCCTGCCAGGCGAGAGCCTTTTCCGAGTGTGCAGCGGGAGACGTGATGTCCGCAAAGCCCGTGATTCGGCCATCATCGGCAGTCTCGGAGATGAATGGACAATGGGAGCCATTCATCCCTAAGCCTGCCTCTGCATCAGCGATCTGTGGAGGATCCAGACCACCGGGGGGTTATGCTGGGTGCGTGTGTGTGTGTGTGGCTGTCTAGCCAGTCCAGTTGAGCTCCCCTTGTCACTTCTCGCAGCCTGTGGTGGAATTTAGAGGCACGGGAAAAAAGCAGAGCTCAGTCCACACTCTGTGTCAACCCCTCCCATCCCATTAAGGGACTGTCCGTGAGCCGGGGGGGGGCACTGCTGAACCGCTGCAACGGCATGAAGGAGGACGTAACCCCCGTTAATGCCCCTGAAATGACAGTGTATGTCAGAGTGCGTGTCCCGTGTATACAGAGTGAGGACTGTGTGTAAAGTCTGTGGTCTGTATGCCACCTGTGCAAAGCCCACTGCTGAACAACAGTGCAGTCACCCCGGACCCGCTGCACAGACCTGAGGCAGCAGGTCGGTCTACTCAGCAGTGCCCCCCGGTGTCCGTCACACAGGCGCCTGTTGGCCGAGGCGGGCCTGCAGAAGCTGGACCTGGCCACTGCAGAGCAGGCCTTTGTGCGCTGTGGGGACTACCAGGGCATCGAGCTGGTCCAGCGGCTGGCCCACCTGCACAGCGAGGCCATGAAGCGAGCCGAAGTGGCCGCCTACTTTGGCCGCTTTGAGGAGGCCGAGCGCATGTACCTGGACATGGACCGCAGGTGAGGCGTCTGCGTCTGCGCTCCTGCACGCAGCCAGGCCCCTGCCAGCTTCCCCTGACCCCAACCCCCGTCCCCCGCCTAGGGACCTGGCCATCGGCCTGCGGATCAAGCTGGGCGACTGGTTCCGAGTTCTGCAGCTGCTGAAGTCCGGCTCGGGGGACAGCGACGACGCGCTGCTGGAGCAGGCCTACAACGCCATCGGGGATTACTTTGCAGACCGACAGAAATGGTAACAATCTCACGAGGGGTTTAAGGAAACTAGGTCTGATGGGACCTCTTGGCTGTCTGTCATTTAATGCGGGTGCCTCACGTGCGGGTGGTGCTCAGGAGTCAGTCTGCACCGGTTTTGCAGTCAGTCCCATGAGCCCTGAGCCATGTTCCTCATTCCAGGCTGAACGCCGTGCAGTATTACCTCCAGGGCCGCAACCAGGAGCGGCTGGCCGAGTGCTACTACATGCTGGAGGACTACGAAGGCCTGGAGAGGCTGGCCAGCTCACTGCCAGAGAACCACAAGCTGCTGCCGGTGAGAGCCCCGGGGGGCGGAGCCTGGAGCGTGATGGGAAGGATCACATGACATCTGAGTGTGTCCTTTGGCCTCAACCGTAGGAGATCGGGAAGATGTTTGTCACGGTGGGCATGTGCGAGCAGGCGGTGGGCGCGTACCTGAGGTGCAGTCAGCCCAAGGCCGCAGTGGACGCCTGCGTGCACCTGAACCAGGTGAGGCCCGGTGTGCGCATGGGATTGGGAGTCGGCAGGACAGTCAGGGATGGGATCGGCCACCTCCCCTCTGCGTTTACTGTGTCACACTGCCTCGTGACCGAAATAACAGAGTGGTAATTATCCTCTCGTTGCTATGGCTGCTTGAGATCCTCGTGGAGATAATGGAGTCTCACACAGGAAACAGGCGTGTCTGCACCCTAGTGTCTCTGATTAGCGTGTTAATTTGGCCTCTTTTCGCCAGTCAGCCACGTAGCTGCAGATGGTCAGATGAAGTGGCCCCCGCAGTGCCCGTGTGACTCGCACCCGGCGCCGCCGGTCCCGTTGGGGGCGTACAGGCCCGCCGCCTCGCGTCTATAGTGCTCACGTGTCCTCGCTGTGCTCGCAGTGGAACGAGGCCGTGGAGCTGGCCAAGGATCACAACATGAAGGAGATCGGCTCACTGTTGGCCAAGTACGCCTCGCACTTGCTGGAGAAGAACAAGACGCTGGAGGCGGTGGAGCTGTACCGCAAAGCGCGGCATTTCCTGGAGGCGGCCAAGCTCATGTTCAAGGTGACGGGGTGACGGGGGAGGGCACCAATCTGTAAACAGAGGGGCTCCATTAGGACTAGCAGCTGGTGTGGCGGGTGAGTGAGGGGCCTCGAACGCGTATGCGCTTGACGGGGCCACGTGATCGCGCCCCAGATTGCCGACGACGAGGCCAAGAGGAGGACCAAGCCGCTGAGGGTGAAGAAGCTGTACGTGCTGGCAGCCCTGCTCGTGGAGGATTACCACGGCCAGATGAAGGCCTCGCAGCACGACCACGCCCAGGGCCGGAAGTCCGAGGTGGGCCCCCTTCTGGCCACCGCACGCATTACAAACTTTCACACCCAAATACTGACACTCGCCAGAAACATTTCATCTGGGGAAAGAGCTGCACTCTGTGCCCTTCGTCAGAGGTGCCCGTTTCAGCTCCCCGCAGCTCCCCAGGCCTGGTGGTCATGTGGTTTGCACGGTGCCCCCATCAGACCACGTCCGCTCTGGCCGGTCTGCTGGAGGAGGACGCGTCGTCAGACAGCCGTGTTGTGGACAGCGCCTGGCGTGGTGCTGAGGCTTACCACTTCTTCCTGCTGGCACAGAGGCAGCTGTACGAGGGCTACGTGGATGCGGCCATGAGGACAGGTACAGGCCCCTCTGCTCGGGTGGGTTACAGCCCCCTCGCCCAGTTGGGTACACTCTCTGTGCTCCATTGCCATTTCTTATGGTTTTGAAATGCCCCACTTCAGGGATGTGGGCTGGTTTGTTGTGCCAGTGAGCCAGTAGGGGGCGTTGTAATTCCAATACAGTGTCATTGTGTGGCGTGGGGAGCTGGGTGCCGTGAGCTGCTCCGCATGTACAGTGTAAAGAGCTTTTCTGTTTGAGAGTACGGGGGATGGATCCCTTTGTCCTCAAGGAAGAACATCATGCCCTGAAGGCCCAGAGCCTGCAGATGTTCTTTCCCATCCTCACGGGGGAGCAGAGCGCATAGATGGAGGTCGTCAGGTCAGGCTGAACCAGAGCCCAGAGCGATGACCTGGCCCTCCCGGGGTGACTTCACAGGGCCCCCGTGTGACCTCAGGGGTCGGAGAGGGAGGGCGGTGGGGTCAGCGTTTGATGTGTTTGAAACGGCGTCCACACTGTGAATGTGGCAGTACTTGGACCTTGAGGAAGTGCAGTGGGTCTTTAATTCGGACCATACCAGGACACTGGTTAGTGTGTGCACTGGAGAAGCAGGGCTATAAACAGAGCAAAGTGTGGGGCCGTCTGACGGGGGCCTGGGCTTTCTCGACAGATAAACAGTGAGCCATGGATGGCCTGGCAGAGACCTGCCCCCACCCTCGCTCAAATAAGCATCCGCACGTGTTACCACCGTACCCAACCGCTCCCATGAAAAATGTCTTGTGTTTATGGCGGCCTGGCAGTGAATCACCCTGTTCTGGAGGGTAAACAGGATCACGCTGGGCTCTGTCTGCTGAGAGAAGCGGGGGGGGCGGCTCGCTGATGGGCCACCTATGTACACGTGCTGACATACAGCCCACATCAGGACGCACTAAATCAGATCAGGGGACGGAGTCTGTGTACCGTGCTAAGCTCCCTGCTGGTGGGGTTGTGATGTTACCGTTTATCGCTGGGCCAAACACCGACTTCTCACTGGGGAAACGCACCATGGCCATCTGGTCAGTAGTGACCTCTGCGTTCGAGTCCTCCTCACACACACGCCTCACTGAGCTTCACCTCGGCCTTCAAAAGTATCAGAAGACGACTTGTTTGAAAATTTCCTCTTAGGATCCAGAAATCCAGCGATAAGCTCTGGGGCATGACGGCGATATTTCACATGACTTTGTCTGACTAACCAGACCCATAAATGTTCATCAGCTCTGGTTTATGACTCATAAATCTCACACTTTGACAATAGGAAAGCGCATAACACAATATAATTTACTCAGATACGGAATGATGTGATCTTATAAAAGCAAACAAGAAGTAACATGTACGGTAACCTCCCTGCAGCTTTGCACCTCCGTGACTACGAGGACATCATCCCTGCTGTGGAGATCTATTCACTCTTGGCCATCTGCTCCTCTGCCAACCGGGCCTTCGGAACCTGCTCACGGGCCTTCATCAGGCTCGAGTCCCTGGAGAGCCTGAGGCCGGAGCAGAGGCAGATGTATGAAGACCTGGCCCTGGAGATCTTCACCAAATATAGTCCCAAGGACAACAGGAAGTCCGAGCTGGACAGCGCGTCTGAGAGGTGAGAGCAGCTCAGACCCGTGGCCACTTCTTCACGACTCTGTGCATAGCCAATCAGTAGGCATGTGACGATGAATCGCCAATCGGTTAAAAATCGACGTAAACGTATGACGATTTAAACCGGCTGACGTGGAAAATGAATCGCTCAGTTAGACGTCAGATGTCACTGCGTGTTCACGTCGACGTCGTACGTTAGTTTTTGGTTTTGACCGAACGCGAGATGGCGAGCGAATTTAAAATTTAGCATTCATAGAACATTCAGGGCACCTTCGTAATGCATTCATAGAACACTCATAAGCAGCATGCAAGTACACCTTAACAGCTTTAATGTACATTAATAACAAACATTACATGATTATACAATTATGTTTGTTATTATATAGTGTTATTAATGTATATTACAGCTGTTGAGGGATGTTAGGATGTAAAGGTATACATGCATGATGTTTATGAATTTCTGAATACTTAATGAATACACTATGAAGGTGTACTGAACGTTTTATGAATGCATTATGAAGGTGCAGTTAATGTAAAGCGTTACTGTTTATTTGAAGATTATTTATTTTGATTTGGGTTTTTTTTTTATCAGTATTTTACTCAATTTCAGTTGCACTGTTAAAAAATCGTATCGAATCGTGAGTTGAGTGTATCGTTACATCCCTACCAATCAGCAAAGGGCTCCAGCAATTATGAGAGTGGGCATGCGTGCCCCGAACAGTAGCACTGTTGGCTCTGGATCTGCATATATAATCAGTTAAGATTAAGATGTAATTCCTCGATCTCAGGAGGAAATTGTCCAACCATAGCTCAGAAGTGAAGATTCTGGGTCCAGAGAGTACAAATCCAGACTTTTGTTTTAACCAACCAGTTGAGCATAAAGAGTCACAGTCACAGATACTCAACTGGTTGGTTGAAACAAAATCTTGGTCTGGATTTCTACTCTTTGGACCTGAAATCTGCACCTCTGCCACAGCTGCTGATTGTTGAGGGAGAGAGAGTATTTTTGGAAGTAGATAACTGGCAATATTCTGGCATGACCCGTGCGCTGTGTAGGGGGGACTCTGTTCAGTCGTAACTCCCGTAAGTCCTGGGTCTTCTCACGGGGGTCCCGGTGCTCTGCTCCCCGCAGGGCCGAGGGGAAACTGCCCACCTGCATCGTGACGGGCCGGCCCATCTCGGAGTACCAGTTCTGGATGTGCAGTGTTTGCAAGCACTGCGCCCTGGAGCAGGAAATCAGCCGCCATGCCTTCTGCCCGCTGTGCCACAGTGCCGTGGGATAGCCAGCGATACAGCTCTACCTGTCCAGCAGGTGGCAGTGTAACATGTCCCGTGAGCACTATGACAGAGAGGGGGGGAGCTTCTGCGCTGGTTTCTGGGCTGGTTTCTGGGCATTCTCAACACTTACCAGCTGCCATGCATCACCAGAGTGCAGTTCACGTGTAAGCATTCACTCCCTCTGCATGTGATTTCTATGATCTTGTATAAAACCTTTTATCAGATAAAAAGCTGAGACCAGTGAGTGATATCTTACATTGAACATATCAGTTGTCATAAAATGTATAAATAAATTGTGCAAGTACATATGTATCTTATGTGAATTACTGCTTATTGAATGTGGGACACAAGTAGGATAACTTGGGTAAAACACCCAGACCTGTGTGTGGAAACGGAAACCCTGCAAGAAATGAAGACATCTCCTGTTGGGCCACTTAGGATGCCGCTGCCTGCATTAGTGTGCCGTCTACTGGTAGCTATGCGATACACAGAGCAATCGAATTAAGCTGATCTATGCTTTCTGCTGTATCGACGCTGGCAATTTAGTACCCATATAATCCATTCCCATTATAAAAGTACACGCTCTCGCAAGACTGCAGTCAATACTAGAGACAAAAGAAAAGTATTATGTATCTTATTTGAAAAATGAATAGACTCAGTCGTATAATGAAATGCACCACATATGTATCGAACCAGGACGAACCGGAGCGCTTTGAATTTTCGTTCCTCTAGATGGCGCTGGTGTTTAAGCCAGTCAACGGCCGATATGGAAGTTCACCCGCAGAGGCGCACACTAAACACTGCATCAGTGAATGTGGATTCATGGTAAATGAAGAACCCACTAATAAGATAAAAAGTTTAAATACCCAATTCTAGGAACATTGTCTCGACGTTGGTCTGATAGCGTTGATCTTTGTTCTAGTTTTTAAAAATTATAATAGCAGCCATTCCAAAATTAATACTTTGAATGAAACTGTGGTTTTGTGAGACCTTTTTAACCGGAAAGAGTGTGATAAAATAATTTTATAGGCCTTTAGAAAATTACTCATTTGTAAAAGGTTAATTGCTTTGAAACGATAATCCTAGTATGCCATTAAATTTAGTATTAAACCGATATCAGTCAGAACTTGTATTGCCGAAGTGAGAGAGCCGCGGTGGGATGTGTCGTCAATCTACGAGAAACTGTGTGTGACGACAAACGCACTGCAGCAACGACAACAGCATGTGATTCGTCTATGCAGGAGACAAAGTAGATTCAGTAGTTTTTCTGGGGGGGTGGAAATCAAAGCAGGAAGATTGGTAGTGAGCGTGTCATGCAAGCGATGATTTGCAGCCTCCTTCGCCCTGAATTACTGGTGAGCACCTATACACGCGCACTAAGTGCAGTACTTGCATCCTGCCTGTACTGCGTCCAAGTCTGTCATTGCAGAATTTCCAGCGGATCTTGCACATTTGGTTCTTTTGTGTTTTTTTCCTCAAGTATATTTATTTCTTTTCCCGTTTTCCCTTTTAGTTTTGATATACGAGTCTTGTGCACGGACTCCAATGCTAAGTGTATGTGACTTAAGCTAAAATTGGAAAAAAAAGTTGAAAACCGTGCAGGCCTATTGATGTTGGGTGCGGTGTTAGGAGGGATTATAGGCCAGGGGTGGGCAATCTTATCCGCAAAGGGCCGGTGTGTATGCAGGTTTTTGGGGTAACCTGTAGGTCAGCTGTTCAAACCCAGGTGTGAGAATTCTTCAGCCAATCAGTCCTCAAATCAATAATCTAATTAGGGAGTTGTAGCGAAAACCCGCATACACACCGGCCCTTTCTGGATAAGATTGCCCACCCCTGGATTATACTATAGGTAATGAAACGGGAGGGTGGCGGTCTATACTAAAGTATCGATTGTTTCATTTTGAGAATCGATTCTAGCATTAAAATATCGGCGTTTTTCTACCTGGTAATTTGTGTTTATATTATTATAGGAAGCAGGACAGAGAACTACTACCAGTCAGGGCTTCCCATAAGGGGGAAAGGGGGCTATCAAGAATATCGACCTTGGTAAGACACAGGTGTCAAACTCCAGTCCTGGAGGACCGGAGCCCTGCAGTTTTTGGGTTTTCCCGCATTTAACACACTGGATTCAACTCCTTGTGCTAATTACCACACAGCTCTGGAGCTGAATCATTTGTGGTGGAACAGGGAAAGAACTAGGATACACAGGGCTCCGGCCCTCCAGGCACCTCTGTTGATAACGGATCGAAAAGAAAATCAGTGTATCGTCCATCCGTACTTCTCAAGCATTTGAACTGTGTTGACGTATGTAGACCACCCGATTACCCTTAAAACCATTTTGCATCTAGTCTCCATATTTGCGCAGATAGGCAACTAGTAATTAAGCGAAATTAACAGTATCTCCAAGTTTCGGAGAAAATTTTACTTACAGCATACCTCAGAGGGAGCTAACCCAGCCAGAAACATGCCAAGTGCAGTATTTGTACATATAGATAAACTTTTCCAAGAGCGCCTCGGATTTGGACCCACCAACTAGCAGCGCATGGGAGCTCCACACGCCTTGCGCTCCCTTCATCTGCAGCCTGAGTGCACTCTGAGCGCGCACTCTCAGCACGCGCGTTCACTCCGCGGGGGAGGAGCGCGCGAGCCAATGGCCACGGACAGTTGGCGCAGGTGGGCATCCTCGTGAGCGCCGGTGCGGCGCGCGCCCAGCTCGCGGTCGCCAGTTCTCTGCGGGACACGAGGAGAGCGGCACATCTTCCCTGGAAAAGTTAGCGAAGATGCTTGATGGTGAGCTGCGGGGCGACGCCGGGCTGCGCTGGGCTGGTCTGCGGGGTGACACCCGGGATAATATAACAAAGTTGACGGCGGACCCGATGTTTCAACCTTTTCCTTGCATTTTTCAGCGAAACCTTGAGTCCTCTTGGACTTGTACAGGAAGCGATAAGACGCTAATTCAGTACGTCGCCTCGCGAATACCGGGACTTATTTGGTATTTTATTCTATTACCACAGCAGTATATGCATGCACTTATGAGTTAGTTCAGTAATTCAGTAATTCGTATGTGTCCGCAAGCTGAAGTGACTCTCTGGACACGTTTTAAGGCAGGTCAACTTTATTGTGCCGGTGATTTCTAATGTAATTTTTGACATTGTAGGGAAGCTGGCTCTACTGATACGCACATATCCCGCTTTGACTGACGAGCGTACATTTATGGAGTATCCTGCTAATGCTCTTTATTCCGGATTTATTTCGAAGTGCAATTTCAGATGTTTGTTTTCATATAAGTACCATGATGTGCTTGTCGGTGTTTGAAAATGTATCGCCGTTTGCGTTCTCGTGTGGGACTTGCCCTGACAGCGACGCTCCTGTAGTCTAGTTGCTTCTTTTACTGTTACCCGTGTTTTGTTCTGGGCTTTTGGGAGTTGCAGGTTATATTTTATTCGATAATTTATTTTTAAAAAGGGGGCTGGTTCCTCAACATCCTGACATATCCTGTGTGTATTTGATTACATCCTGTGGATTTTGACCATTACATTACTTCTTTACACAGCGTGTAGTTAGAGTATGGAATAGTCTTCCTGTTAGTGTAGCGGAAGCTAAAACCCTGGGTTCCTTTAAATCAGAGCTAGATAAGATTTTAACAGCTCTGAGCTATTAGTTAAGTTCTCCCCAAAGGAGCTTGATGGGCCGAATGGCCTCCTCTCGTTTGTAAATTAAACTGTTCTGTTCTGCTGTTGCAGGTGATGGAGCCGAAATCCGTCTCTTAATGTGAGTCCCACTGTCCCGTGTGACCCACTATGGTGTATGGACAGGTCCTCCACGCTCGAGGTGAGCAGATGGGCTTCGTCAATCTTAACGTGGGGGGCTACAAGCAGCAGGTGGACCCCAGCACTCTGCTCCGCTTCCCCCAAACCCGACTGGGCCGCCTTCTAGCCTGCCACTCTGAGGAGGCCATCCTGGAGCTCTGCGATGACTACAATGTGGCCGAGAAGGAGTACTACTTTGACAGGAACCCGCGCTTTTTCCTCTATGTGCTCAACTTCTACCACACCGGCAAGATGCATCTGATGGAGGAGCTCTGCGTCCTCTCCTTCAGCCAGGAGATCGAGTACTGGGGCATCAAGGAGCTCCACCTGGACTCCTGCTGCAGCAATCGCTTCCACGAGCAGAAGGAGTATGCCGAGGAGAACGACTGGGAGCGCAGGAGCGATGAGCAGCAGCATAGCCTTGACTCCTCCTTTGAGGAGCTCTCCCTCATGGATAAAGACCTTGAGAAGTTCGAGGGCTCCTGGTGCTCCGAGGTCAGGAAGGGCATCTGGCTTCGGCTGGAGAACCCCGGCTATTCACGCTCGGCTAAGCTGCTCGCCGTGGCCTCCCTGTGCGTAGTCATCACCTCCATCATAGCCATGTGCGTGCACAGCATGCCTGAGTTCCAGCGGTTCGATGCCAACGAGAAGGCAGTGGAGGACCCTGTGCTGGAGGTCTTTGAGATCGTCTGCGTCCTCTGCTTCTCGGTGGAGTTCCTCGTGCGGCTGCTGGTGACACCTTGTCTGTGTAAGTTTCTGAGCAGTCCCCTCAACATCATCGACATTGTGTCCGTCTTGCCCTTCTATGCCACGCTGGCGTTCGACTCAGTGGACGAGGATAGCGAGGAGAATGAGGACCTGGAGAATGTTGGCAAGGTGGTGCAGGTGCTGAGACTCATGCGCATCTTTCGCATCCTCAAGTTGGCCAGGCACTCGGTGGGCCTGCGCTCCCTCGGCGCTACTCTCAGGCACAGCTACCACGAGGTGGGCCTGCTTGTGCTCTTCCTCTCCGTGGGAATCTCTATATTCTCCGTCCTCATCTACTTCGTAGAGAAGGAGGAGGAGGAGTCGGAGCTGCACAGCATCCCCGTGGGTTGGTGGTGGGCGACCATCAGCATGACTACGGTCGGCTACGGGGACACCTACCCCGTGAGCCTCTGCGGCAAGATGATTGCGACAGTGTGCATCATCTGTGGTCTGCTGGTGGTGGCCCTGCCGATCACCGTCATCTTCAACAAGTTCTCCAAGTACTACCAAAGGCAGAAGTGCATGGGTCAGGGGAACAGCCCGGTCCAGGGGCCGCATCCCGACCTTCCGTACTTCAACGTCCGGGACTCGTTCGGGCAGGAGATGCGCTCATTTCTGAGCAGCGTCTCCTCACGAGGCAGCGGGACCGGCAGTGACGACGACACGGACGCTTCCGAATTCGGAGACCTTGAGACCGTGTGCAGGTTCGAGAATAGATCGGGATTCTCCGGCCACCACTGAGGACCCCCTCCAGCTAAAAGTGATTAGCGCTTGCACAGGGTGATTAGCTGGTCCTCACGGTCTCTTCCAGGGCTCCGTCGATGGCCCGTCGCATCCCGGGAGACCTGCTTTGGTTTGTACTCCTGACCGCTGTGTGTTTCATTTGCCGCTTGAGGCTAAGATGGGGAGTGCGTGTTTCTCCGAGGAGAAGCAGGCGGGCATGA
Source organism: Cryptomyrus ogoouensis (assembly GCA_025773925.1). NCBI lineage: Eukaryota > Metazoa > Chordata > Actinopteri > Osteoglossiformes > Mormyridae > Cryptomyrus > Cryptomyrus ogoouensis. The sequence continues at coordinate 21,047,655 of JAOYFF010000027.1, forward strand.
GGGTGAATGGGCCGCACCTGTGCTGGTAACAAGATTCCGAAAATAGAGCACTAGCATAATGGAGACACTGAGCTGTATGAAGTGGCATGACGTATATCTAAAGATGCTGTCTGTGATAGACGGGACTGCATGTGACTGCTAGGGCTCGGTATGGAAACACTGATCCAATAAAGTGTGACACACTGATCGCGGTGACTGTCTCTTCATTACAACGGCACTGTAACATCATCCTGGCTCCTATGTGGGGGGATCAAGGTCGGGGTCTGTTGCTCCTGCTCAGTGCAACCCAGCTGGTTATGTTCCCGCATTTCTCAGTCGATAATATTGGCATTTTGAATTTTGTAGAGCACTTTGCAGCTGTGATTGTAACAGCAATCCTGGAGTTTCTGATCACGCTGACTAGTGGTCACCAAAGTGGTTGAAACGTGGCTGCAGACAAATTTCCCACGCTCCTTTGCAGAGAGACCTTTCGTCTTTGTTTACGTGCATTTTTCCAACCAATGTATTTGACAGGTATTTAGTCACATTGAGGGCTGCATGTCTGCGATGGGCCGGCCCCCCATCCTGGGTTGTTCCCCGCCTCGTGCCCGTAGCATCCGGGATTGGCTCCGGACCCCCCGCGACCCAGAAGGTTAAGCGGTTTGGAAAATGGATGGATGGGCTGCATGTCAGCTGCTGTCTGGATGGCTTGGGGGGAGGGGGGTCATAATCTCATTTATTGACCTTTTTGCAGAGGAGGGAGCCCCACAGGCGCTGGGGGTCTGACCCCGAGTTCTCTCTCTGGCAGCATGATCTTGGGCTTCCCAGTCATCTGGCCCATTTTAAACAGCCAGCGTGTAGTGACAGAGTGGGGCCATGCTGTTTTCTCGATCAGAGTATCGGAGTCCCGGAGTAGAAGAGAGCGAGTCTGAGAGGATGGGATTGGGGCCGTCACTTATGAGCGTAGCCTGGGGCCAGGAACAGAGGATTGAAAAGGAAATAAGTGGAGATCGATGGTCGGCGCATGGTCGGCATTGAGTTTGTGTCGGTGGTTTGACCTTTCCGATTGCAGAGCTTACCGACGCTGCTTCAGGAACTTCTCTCCGTAAGCACTCTGCACTGGGAATCCTGTAGCGGTTTGCAGGTGGGAGAAATGGGGTGTTCAGTACCTCCAGCTGCCTGGGCTTTGTGTGTACTGTCAGTGTCGCACCCTGCAGTCTCATTCAAATGGGAGCTGTATGTAAATAGCTTGCCGTAACTGTCTCAGGGCCGCAACCCTTATTTATTGATATTTTAATTGCTCTGGGATGGCCCGCTCGGAATAACGACGGCGCCTTTGAAGCAGAGCAGTTCTGTCGACATGTAATCCCTAAATCGTCCGTGGTGCTTGATCAGTCCAGTCACACCAGCCCGCGTCCCGGCCAGATGCGGGATGTTTTATTAATGCTCTCACGATCCCCGATCAAAAACACCTTGCGTTATGAACCCCACGGGCCCCCTTCCAAACGGGACAGTCGCTATGCGCCAAATGCTCGTCGTTCAAAACGGTGCCACCGGCAAATGCGACAAGCCGCCAGGATCGTGCTGCTAGAAACAGAGCTTGGGATCGAACGCCAGGCTTCTGTGGGGCTCCTTCCTCTGCAAAAAGGCCAGTCGGTGGAATTATGACCCCCCCCCCCCCATGCCGTCCAGACAGCGGCTCACATGCAGCCCTTAATGTGTATAAATACCTGTCAGATGCCTTGCCTGGAAAAATGCACGTAAAAGAGGAAAGGTCTCTCTGCAAAGGAGCGTGGGAATCACCGAGAACCTGCTTAGTCTCACATGATGTGGGCAGTGACCATCGTGACAGATGTAGGAGTCCCGCATGCCCGGGCTCTCATGATGCGTGTCTGCCCCCACTCAGAACACCTGGAGCTTCTTCTGAACTGTCTGAGCTCTCCCTGTGTGTTCCTGGCACTGTGTGCCCAGCCCGCCCTGAACTGCATCTGGATGGAGAATCGCATGTGCAGACAGGGTTCAGATGGTAAACACAGCTCCCATCATGCACCTCTGCACTTCACATGCATTTCTGGCTCTGATCCAAGACATAACGGGCCCGGATGGCAGATGGGGTCGTTACGCATCCCTGGAGAGCTGGGAGATGGCGTAACGAGCATTAAAATCTGTGCTTCATGTGTTTAAAAGTTGGATTGAGTGTTGAATTCATCAGGTGAGTGTTTGTGAAAGGGCGGGGTAGGATTGGAATAAAATTGCATGATGCCCTGATGTCTGCAGTTCACTGTGAGCGGGGGCAGCTTTGGATAAATGCAGGTTTAACGTCGGTAAGTCTTACTGCTCTAGCGTGTGTTAGATGGCTGAACGCGTGATGTTTCTGCTCGCCTGCTCTGTCGCTGCTGGTAGGAGTGTCACCTCCACTTTATAAAGGAAGATGACAGGCGTAAAGGAATAATCTCCCCCAACTCCGATTGGGCCGGCATCCCTCACAGAAGCCATCAAGGCCATGGTGTGACGAATGGACGGCCTAATTTGATGGATTAGGTGACAGGATTCAGAGGCGCCAGTCATGCCCGCATAGCAGGAGGGCTCCGGATGACTTCGGAAGGTGAGTCTCCGGACCGGAGCGTAGGATGCCTGTATGGGATCCTTCTTCCTGCCTGGACGCACCTCTTCCTCTTCCATGGGACAGACTTGGGCAAGTAGTCAACTTATTTAGCGATCGCACCCTGCAAGGGTTCATAAGCAGCTGTGCTCTGCAGCCTGGATTAATGCTCTCGGTAGATGTCACTCTGATCTCTCATGTCCAACATCAGGCCCAGCTGCTCCCGGGAAGCATTTACCCGGGCAGTCATGTCCTGGAAGTACAAAGCAAAGCCTGTTTTTATTGTCGGTAAGACGAAGCACTTCAATTTGGCTGCAGCGTCAGCACTGGAAGCTGTGCGGACTCGAGCGGGTCAGCGATTACCGCCTCCCGCTGCCTCCCGTCTCGTAAAGCCGTGACAGTGATCTGAAATTTAGTGGGCTGAGGTCATCTACTCTCAGGTTTATAGGACCGGCACATCCTTTGTTGGTAGGAAAGATGTGAGTGAATGAAATCTGTTGAGGGTCCCAGTAATGGCTTTGGGGTGGGGGACGATTCCCGTCTCCTTTGAGATCTTTTCCCTCAGACGGGGTGGCTTTGGCCCTGAGATTCAGGCTCCAAGGCAGCGGGGCTCCATCAAACGCCCATAGCGTTTGCCCCTTTTTTTCACAGTCAGCCTGAAGATGAGGACCTGTGGGGGGGGCTCGCAGTTCCTCTGTGATTAACATCAGCTGCATCTCACAGTAACCCTGCTGGGCCAGCGAGCAAAAGTGCTGAGATTGCAGTGTGGAGATG
>JAOYFF010000027.1:21071750-21085413 GCA_025773925.1 Cryptomyrus ogoouensis
AACAAAACCAAAAACACGCGTCAAGGAGGCATAGCTTATAAAAAAACCAAATTTAAAAAACAAACCCCTTTCCCCTTGACCCCCCGAACCCCCCCTGGGGGACCCCGAGTCAGCCAGGAAGGCCCGCCCCCCCCCCCCCCCCCAGGGTCACCGTCATGCTCACCAGCTCCTCACTGAGGATGCTAACATGCCCTGAACACCCCCCTGCCCCCCAAGAGTACGGTAGCCCTTGCTAGCCACGCTGGTAATATAATTAGCCCGACTGCAATCCCGTTCACACGAGCCCTTCACGGCGAGTGATCGGCTGAAACGTGGGAGACGCAGTGGGACCATGTGGTAGTCATTTACAGCGCTTGGCAGGGACTGGGGGTGCGGGGGGGTTCTGTAGCAACTGATGGTCTGGATTTTCTGGTTGGCCGGACAGAAAATAAATCACTCTGTGGAGAGAGGGAAGAAGCCTGGGCTGAGCTCTGGAAAGGGTCAAGAAGTAAATAAGCAGTGATGGAAGCTTCCGGAAGAAGGTTTCACCAGCTCGGACCCATAAGGCACGTCTGCACATTTCACACATTTTACGGTTCTATAAATAGCAGCTGTAATGCCCCCCCCACGGCCCAGATTTCCATCTGGTTATTAAATAAAGCTGGATTTGGCGGGTTCCATTTCACGCCGGCGGGTGTGAGCGCAGAGCGACCCTCTTCCTGGAAACGTGGATGGCTGTCACCTACTTCCCAGGCAGGCCGGCGTTACCTGCGAGGCCCATATCCGTACTGCGGATCTTAGGGGATGTCAGCCTACTGTAAGAACTGCAGTGAGATTTAGAAGCAGCCATACAGAGACGGAGTTTGTTGCTAGCTGAGCAAATGCTACTAAGTGTACAGAAAACCCATAACAATCCTGATAAATCATTAGCATAAGAACATAAGAAATTTACAAATGAGAGGGGGCCATTCGGGAGAACTTAACTAATAGCTCAGAGATGTTAAAATCTTATCAAGCTCTGATTTAAAGGAATCCAGGGTTTTAGCTTTTTTTTTTTTGGTGATCAGCAGTCATTGTTAACACAGCACAGCACACACCTCAGTAGTGCTTTGCTGGTCGGGGATTTGAACCTGCAATCTTTCGATTACAAGTGTGCTTCCCTGACCATCAAGCCACCACCGCTTCCGCTACACTAACAGGAAGCCTATTCCATAGTCTAACTACACGCTGTGTAAAAAAAGTGTTTTCTCAAATTCAGTTTAAAATGTTCTCCTGCTAATTTCCACCGATGGCCATGAGTTCTAGTATTTAAACTAGCAGGAAACCTTCCTGTGACGATTACTCTACATAAACCCTTAGAACTGAGACCTGGCTGTCCTTATTTATGAGATCCTTCAATAAAAAATTACCCAGCAAACATCCATCTAAACGCACCTCTCCTAAGATGTCTGAGGAGTCTCTCCCCGAAAAGTCACTGGTAACCAGTGGAAACCTGCCAGGGACCCCTTCCTGACCTGATAGGGGAGTGGAACAGCACACCTACTGGGTAAGAGAGAGCGCGCCTGGGGCGTGGCAGCTGGGGAGGAGCTCGTACTGCACACCGAGCACCCCCCCATGGCCCAGCACCAGCCAAAGTGGGGGGCCCAGGGGTTTAGGGTCCACACTCATGACTTAAACCAGATTCCCCTCACTGGTGGTATCACTGGGGGGGTATGTTCCCTTTGAGGGTGTAAAGAACAGTTAAGGAATAAATTTGTCATGTTCAACAGGTCCTCTTGCCCCCTCCCCCAGCAAACCTACATACGGATGGTGGGGCAACAGTGGAGCTGGGCACTGGGGCGCCACCGCGATGGCTGAGCTCCGACTCAATCCTCATGGGCGGAAGACCCGACACCAGGCCCACACCAGCGAGGGAAACGGAGCACATTTGCTGGTCCCGTTCCAGAAGGTTCTCATTTGCAGGGAGGCCTCCAAGAGATGGGAAAAGTAAAGGAAGCAAAACAGGCAGCTCGCTAGCCTGCTAACACTTGGTTTTGTCAGGACCCTCACCCCCCCCCCCCCCCACTCCAAATACACACTGCAGAAGCACCATTCTATTCGAACCCTTCAGCCCCAAACCCACCAGCATTTGCTCTGGAGATACAGGAGGTCTCGCTACTGAAGGTGAGACTGGGCAGCACCAGAGGATGGGCTGGACCCCAAACGCAGCCAGGGATCCTGACCCAGCAGCTACATCCAGAGCCCTGCTATTGGCGTACAGAGCAATGGCTACTCTGGAAAGCCTTCGCCTTCCAGGGAATGGGGAGGCCGCCACTGCGGGGGTGTGCAGCATCCATGATGGATGGATTACCGTTTCCGTCGGGTCCTCCGGGGGCCGAGGACAACCCTGAACGCGGCGCCAAGTCAGCCTGACTGCGCTTTTGCGGCCTGTCCAGACCCGAATCCGCAAGTTAAACACGGGAGTGGGGGGGTTGTATCAGGAGATCCACTTTCCACAAGCGGAGAACCCAGTGGGTTGGCAGCCTGGTTTGGGGTTTGAGGCTCAGAGTAGCTCTGGAGGGGATCGGCCAAGAATGATCTGGGTTTGGGGAAGGCGTGATCACGGGCCTCCAGGACCTCACCTAATAAGGCACAAGAAGTTTGGCTCTGATCAAAAGGCAGTGGGTGGAGCCATCAGAGACCACTCCCATGTCAGTGGCTCTCCATGTTCGGCAAGTGGAGGGAGGCCATGTATTCATAACAAGCATTTCTCAACATTGGTTTATGCAGACATTAAGCAACTTAAACAGCCTTTAATTTAATCTGTACCCAGCTTTGCGGCATGAAGGTCTGTGGTAAAGGTGAAGGCAGCATCACTGCATGTGCAACCTCCAACCTGTGACCCTCTGGTCAAAAGCCCAGCTCCTTAAATCACACCAAGGGTCTCCAGACATTCTGGAGGTTCCTCCACCTCCAGGCACGGTGGGAGTTCTCCCCTAAACCACATCAACCTGAGCACGGCACTCGAAGACGCGCTATTCACACCACAGAAATAGCTTAACATACTTTCCAAACGGCATTCAACTCGCATCTTGGCCCTTGAACAGAAGTGAAATGTGAAATTCACAACAGCTGAACACTCATTTTACCCAGAACTCTTTACTTTTAAGAGATGATACTAATTCAATTGCTACAGATGCAACCACGGCAACAAGGAGAGGAGTAAAAAAAAAAAAAAAAAAAAAAAAGGGATCAGTATTTCCTAAACAGAGTCTTGCACATTTCATCATCATCAGAAACACATCAGGAAACCCCAAGGGGCCCATCTCGCGGAGGGGGGGGGGACACAGAGAGCAGACTGACTGGGGTCAGGGTGCGGGGTGGGGGGGGGGTGAGGAGGTGCGGGGGGAAGGAGAGTTTCTGAACAGACACACCACAAGACAGCGGAAGCTCTGGACGTCAGCCGGGGCGGCATCGCTCAGCCTTGTTTACGGAGCGCGCTGACAGTGTGTGTATATTACATTAACTTCCTCACAGCCCCCGACGCTCAGCTCGGCCGGGCGCGTTTCTGCTTTAAAAACCAGTGTCCCATTACGGGACTGACGGATCGCGGCGCGTCTGTTACGGGAGTGCTGTCAGTGCAGCGGGGACATCCATCTTTCCGTGGATTAAAGGAGGAGGTATGGGGAGCGGGGGGCACAGGTAGCGGAGTGTCATATTAGCAAATGCACAGGGAAAGAGCCGGTGAGACCGAATATGCGTGAGAGGATTTAGGGGGTGACGCAGCGGAGAGTGCACCATTTAAACTGCAACGTGACCGTCAGAGCCTCTGAAGGATATAAGCAACACTGACACACTCTGGGACAAAACCGGGAAACTCCTGCAGATTCACAGTCTCCACTAGAGGGAGCCAAAGCTCTAGGACTCACTTGTTGCTTCTTAAAACCGGGACCAATCGTTGTAATCCAGCCGTACAATTCTAAAATAGCCAGCATTACATTTAACATTTAGAAGAATCAAATGTTTTAGTGCCAGTTTCAACACAAAATGCAGAGATGTTACCACACTGCCTGTGATCTACACACCCAACACTCTAGGATTTCACAGAAATCAGATCACAGACTATCCCAGAATACTGGCAGCATGAACCCTGAGAACCAATCAGGCGTCTCGTGGGCCGAAGGGCAAGGCAGCCTACAGAAATGTAACAAATCACACTCCCGGTTACAAAGTTTAGCACATCGCCCTTAATGACCCACCGACCGCACAGCTCTGCTCCCCCAGGGATCCGTTTCTGCCCCCTGCAGCATTGTACATTACCCACAATCCCCCACTCTGAGCCGTGCACGGCCCCGAAGATCAGATCACCGATCCAGGATTTTCCAGGAAGTGCCGGAAAAGGGAATCCATGTACCACCCTCTATCCAAAAATCAAAGTTCCACAGAAACCTTCACGCCACGACAGCTTCTCCTACCCACATCTCAAATCATACACAGAGCAGCATGCTGACACATCAAACTCACGTTACTACCAGTATTCATGTAAAAAGCCACTTTATTGCACGTATCAGCAAAGCCCTGACATACACACGGAATTCTCTCAGAAAGGCAGCATGTTAAACACATCACTACTTATAGCCTTGGGACTTACGAGGCACTAGGAGGAAAAGACCAGCTTCCTGCAGATGTCCCATGAGCCTCTGGGGCCAGCCAATCCTGACAGCACCTAGAGTGGCGACGTGTTACAGGCACCAGGCCGGGTGTGACAGCCAGCATCTAGGTGATATTAATAATAAATAAACGTCCCAGGGGGACCAGCCCCCCTCCCCCGACATAGCCGTGCTGAGAGGGGGCCTCGCCACCAGCTCCACTCTCCAGGCAGAGCTCAAAGGACCGTCCCGCTCTGAGCTCCATCGTGGAGGACAAGGCTAAGGGCTACGCTAAGGAGGGCTGGCAGGCACCTCTGGGGCAGCCTTGTAGAGTTACTGCAGGGGCGACGCCATCATAGCCATGCTGACGGGACGCCCAGCTCACTGGCTGGGAGAACTGGGAGGGGGTCTTACTTTAAGAGCAAACTGGAACAGCAGCACATGGGCTATTGGGATCAGTTAAAGCAAACAAATCCCTCTGGTGGGGGTGGAGGGTACACTGGGAAGGACTTCCTCTGGCACTTCACAATAAACCATTCCAGATGAATTACGGACACTTTCTGAACTGCAGGCCCTCTCTGCCCCCCGGCTTTGGAACACCACGCTACCATGGAATAAGACCATCAGGGCTTTCCCACAAACGCACGACGTCTTACAGTCCCACACCACGGCACTGCGGCAGCTCAGAGCGCGTGCATCACAGCCGGGAAAGCCTTCGGTATCCGAGGCGACGATGGGATGTCACCAACGCTCTGACACCAGCCTGCTTGCAGTCAGGGCCGCGGACATCACCGCCGCGCCAGCGCTCTGACGCCAGCCTGATTGCTGTCAGGCATCACAGCAGCACCACTGCTCACTGAAGCAGGCCAAACTTCAAAGGGTGTTCATCTTAACACACAGCTGGAGATCCTACAATTTTCAGATTACAAATAAATAATCCAACAGCAACAACAACACAGCAGGGGGGTGTTGCACGAAGCAGGATTTCTTGCTTAACCAGATAACTTGTTGGATTTAAGGTAGTCATGGACATTATCATCATTCACTTACATTTAGCCCAGACAACCTTAAATCTGACAAGTGATCCAGCTAAGTAAAAAAAATGCTTTGTGTAATGGCCAGACTCACTGACTGCTCATCAGTCACGAAAATTGTACCATATTAATACTCAGACACAAATAACAAGGGATGAGTTTAATTAGTCATGTGGACAATCCTCAGCAACAGTGGCTGGATTAAATGGGATGACGTGAAACATAATGGAACAGGAGGCAGTTTGCGCGATAAGGTGCAGAAAGTGGTCTGATGCGAGGTGGCAATGTGCTTCATCAAAGTCACGCGCCTGGTACGCAGCACAGGACTTACCTGGGAGATGGATGGACGGATGACACTGTTCACTGATGCTGCTGGTGGGTGGAGCTTCAGTTCAGACTGGTGTCATTAATTACAATGGCTCTCAGTAATTAAGTCCTCATTAGTTACAGTCATACCCACAACTGGTCAACCAGGTAATATTTCTGATGCTGGAGCACAATATGGACAGCAGATACAGGTCAGGAGCTTCACTTAATGTTCACATCAAACACCAGTACAGGGAAGAAAGGCGAGTTTAGTGGCTTTGAACGTGGCACGGTTTTTGGTGCCAGACGGTGTGTATCTCAGAACCTGCTAATCCAATGGGATTTTCACGGGATTATCCAGTGAGAGGCGGTTCTCTGAGAAAATAACTTGATGACAGAGGTCAGAGAAGAATGGCCAGACTGGTTCATGCTGATAGAAAGGCAACAGTAGCTCAACCAAGGTTTGCAGAAGAGCAAGTCGAACCCTGAAGCAGATGGGCTACAGTGGCAGACCAGAGCGGGTGCCACTCCTGTCAGCTAAGAACAGGAACCTCAGACTGGTTCCTTGAACATGACAGTGAGTTCACTCTAATCAAACGGCCTCCACAGTCACCAGATCTCAATCCGACAGAACAACTGTGGAATGTGGTGGAACAGGAGATTTGCATCAAGAAGGTGAAGTCGACAAATCTGCAGCACCTGCGTGATGCTGTCATGTCAACATGGACCGGAGTCTCCGAGGAATGTTTTAAACACCTTGCTGAATCTATGTCATGAAGAATTAAGGCAGTTCTGAAGGTAAAAGTGGGTCAAACCTGGTACTAGCATGGTGTACCTAATAAAGTGTATATGTGTGTGTATATCAAAAACAATAAAATCTGGAAGAAGCATCACCATGGACCCTGGGTTTTAGGGTTACTCTTCATAGAATTACCAGGCAGGCAATAAGCCCTTTATTTCTGCCCATTTTGTCATGACATTGTTAACAGTTTATGAAATAAGACATTTCAAGCTCGACTTCCGGCTGCGCACCCCCCCCCCCCCGATCATTAAGCAGCCCCGTTACACCCAGACGGGACACACTCCGCCGCAAGGTCCCTCCTGACGTTCATACTTGCTTCGGTCCATAACGGTAATGACTTTCAAACAAGCACGTCTCAAGAAGAGAAGCCCATGTTGGGAGTCTTTTCTTTCATTTGTGGCACGTCCACCTTTTTAGCAGTTACTGCTCGTTACAGGAACGTTTTAAAGACAGCATTGTGAGATCTAAAATAATCATGTCTACCATCAAATGTTTCGAGCAGGACCTGCTTCGTGTCTGGCAAGGCAATGGCTTGTGAAATAGTTTTGTAAATTGGACTGCTGTGGCATTTATTGTTGCCAGACCAGATGCCTTAAGAAACATGTCATTGACCACTGTGACCCTGGACATTACATTGATTGCAGCGGATCAGCAAAGCGGTTTGAAAGCAAACTAAACTTCATACCGGAGCTGAACAGTGAACGCGAAATGAGGAGAATGTCTCTGAGGAAAAACTTGCAATGTTCAAGCCCCCCTTCTCCTCCACCGGCCGCCTAAACACAAATGCTCATTAATCGCCGCAGAGTCGAAGCTCCGGGGTACAAGACTGAAAACGGTACAATAAAAGGGGGGCTCGCAAACGGCAAGGTCCGGGGTGACTGCAGGTTGATTTGCGGGATAATGGTGCCCTATGAACACGGTGTTGGTGGGAAATGCTCTACAGCCTTCAACATTGTAGACAAAGGGGTCATCAGCGCGGTCTGGCGGTCACATGCAGGGTCACGTTACCCTGCATGTGGAGACATCAAGCCCGGACCCTCCACTGACGACACGGTCATGTTCTCCAATGGCCACGACCCGTTACGGGGCGCTCACTCAGCGAGGGGTAACACTTTGACCTCAGTATTTTAAAAATCCTGGCTACGGCTCTGCGATACATTACATATTATGACTTAAAAGGGGTCTTTTTCCCTCCACACCGTAACGCAGACTGCTTTACCACTGCCGCAACTCAGTTTATGTGTTTTCTGAAAAATAAACACAGAAATAATTACACTGCCGTAAGGCAGGCAACGATCCAAGCGTATACAAAACGAAGATGAAGCTGGATCATTACACAATGCGACGGCACTCCCGTGAACACGAGTGACAACGGGATAATACTGTATTCGCGATTCTTCTCCGAAAATCACGAGACGCAAAGAGTTAAACGCTCAGGGGAGTTCACGAACTGAGCCGAGCTGAGAGATAATTTGAGAAAATCTCATTAAATGCAAATAGCATTTTACAAGAAATGCCTATTGCTACAACAATTAGGGAAGCCCTGCTCTGTGATTGTTTTACAAATTCTATAAAGACTACCAGCACTGGAGGGTTGGTCTGAAAACAGGCTGCAGAGATCGGAGAGCTGGTGCCCCAAGCCTCCACTGACAGCATTACCACTAAGGAGATATGACATCATCAAAAACCCAACGCCAAAGAGGCCATTTTCTGGGAACGATATCTGTAGATGATTTGAATAATGCTACACAAGAACATCTTACAGAAGTTTTACTTTACCCAAAGAAGCTGGGAGCGTCAGTGTTTTTGTTGAGAAAGTTTCTGTATAAATTAAGCTAAATAAAACCAAGTGGTTATGTTGCTTTTGAAATGTGGATTCATGCCTGAAGAATTTCAGTGGGAATTTTGCTGTTCTTATCTCCATCAGTGTCGCTGCTCTTTGTCTTCAGCTCGCGGACTGATTCGCTCAGGCCCGCTTCTACAGATAGATGCTTCCTTAGGAACTACACACGTTATGTTTACCTGCACAAGCTGAAACACAGAGAGAGCTTTAAAAGAAAACTTACTTTCTGTGTCCTGCCTGAACAGTGCAGTATTTACCATTTCTGCTGGAGAGGGTCACACTGGACACTTTGCTACAGAGTATTACAGCAGAGGGTCCTGGGCACTGAACCCACAAACCTGCAGGTTACAAACCCAAACCCATAAACACTAGACTAACTGGTGCTGCCGTATGGAACCTAAGAATGAAAACACAAATGTTAGAAAAGAAAATGCATTCTGAAACGGTTAAAAAATAGTAGCACATCAAAACAGTATCAAATCATGCACATCGGCCCGGCGTCTAGGCAGGAGACGCATTTGTCGGCCATCATCCGAGTCGGGCTCCTCGCTGCCCTGCCTGGAGAGTAATGCGTTTGATTTCGGGAAAACGCACACGTTTACCATGAAAAGATTTATATTCGCCTAACCGGTACCATGTGTGAATACTGGATACCACTGAAAAACAGCAGGAAAAAAGAATCCATTTTCTGCTGAAATGTTTCTGCAAGGCCTGGGAAACGGCTGCCGGAGTTTCGGGTCACGTGACCACATGGGCTCGCCACCCCCAGGGACGGCCTCGTAAATTTCTCCCTCTCCTGGAAGCCGCTACCTCGCTGCCCCCCCCCCCCCCACTTTGGACGATCATCCTGGACAAACAGACCACCCCTGGCCCGAGTCCCCCGGACAGGGGGCTGCTGTTCTTGCTTCTTGTTTGTGCAAACAGGGCATGGGATCAAATCCTGCCGACACTCTTCCTTGCGGACGCTAAAAGCTGGCGGGCAGATAAACGGTCTGTGCTGTTTCTCATCCATTCGGAGGAAAACAAACCACCGAGTTTAATGTGATTAAACGCTGCTAACGGCTAATGGCAAGCGGCTGGCTGCACGGGGAGGTCCCACCCCCCACCCCAAATAGGAAACCAGAAGAAAACAGTCAAATCAATAAGCGGGGAGGGATTCATGTTTCTGGGGGCCCTAGGCGGACTTCAGCATGAACACTCAGGTGCTGCCGATTTCGCTAACCGTCCCGTTTAGTGGGCCGGGGCCGGTGTTTGCCGGGATCCTGGGCTATAGGGACCCAGCATGGCCTATGTATTAATCTGCTCCTGACGATAAGCCGGGTCTGAATCTGGGCTCCCTGCGCTGGGTGGGGGGGGGGTGTGTTCCCTTCCCAGCATCCTCTTCATCCCAGGATAACTTCTGACTTCTGGTCCCCCTAATTAGGTGAACTGGAAAACATCTCGAGGTGTAGCTTGTATGGCCCAGGTAGACTGACCTGCCCTCTGGTGCCCCCTGTCACATCTAGAAGAAACTACAAAAAAAGACATCTAACATCTAAAAGAACTACTGAAATCATACCAGAATCAAAGGTCACACACGTGAGCTCTGTGCAGAGTCTGTGAAAACATAAAAATCATACGTTTATTTATGCAAATAAAATCAACGCATATTGACATTTAAACGTAATTCACCGACCACTCACCTCAAACAAGTGACATCAGCATGCAAGTTCCTATTTCAAGAGCACATTTGACAACCGCCATCAATTCAAGCTGTTTCAACGGCTAACAGTGAAAGGCAGCCTCCATCCTAAAGGGCAAAGCCATGGCCTTTTCCCTGCCTGCCACGCTGGGCTGTGTAGGGCCCTTTGGAGAGGTCACCGCGCAGCAGGAGCTGTCAAAGCACGGATTTCAGAACACAATTACCAGCAAGCTTTCGCTTCATAACACAAGCAGCGAGTGTGACCTCCTGTGATAAAAGACAGCACTTCACTCGCGAGCCAGTGAACGCCTCCAGCACAGAGGGACCTCACTGAGTCAGGCCGACCATAACCTCGCTGATGTCCCACAGCTTGCCGGCCAGATCCTCGTCGGTCGCCTTGGGCAGCAGGTCCTGTTCCCTGCAGTCAGCGAAACACTTGCCCTGGACGCCCTCCACGTCCGGGGAGCAGGCCAGGAAGATGGAGGTCTGTGCGCCTTCCAGTGGAGACTTGAAGCAGACCCGGGAGGCTAGCTTCAGCAGGGGCCTGGCCAGCAGTGGCACGGTGACGTGCCTGCCCAGGTTGGTGCGGACGATGCCCGGCGTCAGGGCGTTGACGGTCACCCCGGTATCCTCCAGTCTCTTGGCCAGCTCCACCGTGAAGAGCAGGTTGGCCAGCTTGCTGCGGCTGTAGGCGAAGGCCCGATCGTACCTGCCCTCGCTGTTCAGGTCCTCGAAGTTGATCTCACCGCCCTTGTACAGCTTGGAGGAGACGACGACGACGCGGCTGGGGGCCGACTTCTTCAGCAGGTCCAGCAGGAGCACCGTGAGCAGGAAGTGGCCCAGGTGGTTGACGCCGAACTGCATCTCGAAGCCGTCCTCGGTCTTGGCGTAGGGGCATTGGTAGACCCCGGCGTTGTTGATCAGCACGTCGACCCGGGCCTCCTCCTGCGAGAAAATGGCGACACAGGCGTGGTTACCAAGCTGTCAAGAGAGTTTAAGGGAATTCAAAATAAAGCGAACTGAAAAATCCCACAACGATCAAAAATTCCACTACGCAGTGGATGTGGGAGGGGCCCCAAATCCTGCAGATAAGGGGGACTTGTTTGGCGAATCACATTATTTCGAAACATCCCCAATAAAATAAAAAACAGACCGTGGACTCGCGACGCAGCCTGTCCAGCCCGCAGTGGGCGAGGCGTGCTCCAGCGGGTTAAGCACTTTGGATAGAGGCTCGACGAAACCACACACAAGCCACTCAACACCTCGGGTCGTTTTGGCTGTGACGTGGCCCGTTTGAGGACCCGCCTGGCCCACAAAAGCTGTGGGAACGGCTCTGTCTCCAAGCACAACACCGGAGCTGTGCATATCAGCCGGTACAGATTTCGATCTCCCCCCTTTTTTTGATTAATAGTGGCGAATGGTGAGGCTGCCATGTTTCATTGGCTTGTGGGGACTCCAGAGAGTAAAAGCCCCCCCCCAAAAACCCACACAACACTAACCGACATTTTACGAGTCCCTGGAAACCGGCGTCAGGCTTGTGGGCTTCCAGTCTGACATTATGCTGGGCCCAACTTGAAAAGGGCAGAAAAATAATGACTGGGGGATTTATATGTGTAATAAATTACTAATAAAACAACCTTTTATGCATTATGGAATGAATGTGTGGTTTCCGGGCGATGTTAGGTGCACAGGGGACACCGCAGGTGAGAGCGATGGAGTCTCTCCTTCCGACCCCAACCGTTTTTTCCAGAATACAACATATCCATCCACCAGGCAACCTTTATCACATGTAGAGGCGACCACAAAATGCGGCGCAGAAACCGCAGGTAAAACATTACAAACACAAGGCACTCGTGAATGCCAGCGTTCAGTGGGCGTTACGATCGAGAGGTTTCACTAAATGCTTCACATGATCGGCATTGTACCTGGAATAATGCACGTTGGGGCGCTTCGCCGGCATTTACGCTCCATTACGTACGCCGTACGAAACGATCGCGGGTCACACGTAAGTGTTAAAAGTGCAGACGTGCAGGAATCGATGCATCTGCGCATACGCATACGCAGTACCAGCTACAAACGCCTGCATCCCGCTTCCTGCACGAGTGCTGCGCCGCACCTTAATGATCTCCGCGCAGAAACGTCGCACCGACTCAAGAGAGGCCAGATCGAGCTGTTTGACCACCAGCTGCCCCCCATCTGGCCCGGCCTCCCTTTGCATGTCCCGCGCCGCCTCCTCGGCCCTCTGCCGGTCCCGGCAGGCCATGATCACTCGGGCCTGCATTCTGAGCAGCTCGGTCGCCGTCGCCCGACCGATGCCGCTGTTGGCTCCGGTGATTATTACGCTTTTTCCGCGCATCATCTCCATGTGAGAGCTGCCGGAGAGTGTCCGTCAACAAATAGCAGCCTGCTGCCCGGCTCGGTGGCCACAAATACCGCTGCGTACATCAAAGCGAAACAGCTACGTCTTTGGCAATAAAACGCCGTGGGGGGCTTGCAAAAAAAGACTTCAAAACCCAGAAAGCCTTTCGAAGTCGCAATGCATCTACTGCACATGCGCATATGCGTACGGCAGCTTCTGTATTTGGCATTAAATACTGTACGTGCTCTCCGGGAGCCGGGAAGTCAGATTCCTCGTCTTAATGAGAGACCCAAGAAAACAGAATTACCTATAAAACAACTCGGTAACATATTATGATACATCTGCCCCACGAAGGTTTTCTGGCAGTTAGATCAAATGAATAGTTATTGTTATAATATAAATTAATAATTAAGTTGTCGACACATTCAGGACGTGCGCGGATAAACACATAAAGAAACGGAAAGAGGAGTTAAATATATTAAAATTTATTTTTAAATCCATGTACGTAAGGCAGTTCACAGATATGAAACAAAAACATTACACACCAACTCCTGACAGTTCATACAGATTACAGACATATGTAAACAGACAAATCAAAGGGAATAGATCCAGTGAGTTAAAACAGTCCAGCTTGCACCCGTGTCAAATGAACCAGATTTTAAATACTTAACGCATATTTTGATTGTTGAAAATATTCTCTGTACTGCATAGCAATAAAGCCGGCGAGAAACACGACAACAGTAAAGTATATCGCGATCAGGCGGTTACAGTATTACAGTGGGTATGCCATGTCTAAAGATTACCATGCAACTGAAGAATTACACGTAGCCTAGATATATACAACAGAACAGTTTTATAAACATGTTGCCTAAAAAGTATAATGCCAATATTTTATTTCATTTACTGTATTAGCAGTGACTAACTGGTTAACCACAGTGTTCTGTGGGATTCAATAGAATTATATAGAACATACAATGAACAGAGGAAAAGGAGAATATAGCTTAAAGCAGGGTATGATGAAATTGAGGGGT
>JAOYFF010000027.1:21099090-21109231 GCA_025773925.1 Cryptomyrus ogoouensis
TTTCTTCCCCGTTTTTTTCCTTTTGCGGCCCGGGCCCCCCTGGTTTGAGGGGCCCGGGGGGGGTGGGTGGGGGGGGGGGGGGGGGGGGGGGGGGGGGGGGGGGGCACAGTGGTTAACACTATCGTCTCATACCTCTGGGATCTGGGCTCGAGTCTCAGCTATGGCTCCATCTATGTGGAGTTTGCATGTCCTCCTCATGTCACTATAAGGTTTCCTCTGGAATCCCCCCTCCCACAGGCAAAAAATATGCTGAGGTTATTTGGAGTAATTGCCCCTAGGTGTGCCTGTGTGAGTGAATAGTGTGAGACTGTGCCCTGTGATGGGCTGGCACCCCATCCCTGCTTGTGCCCTGCCTTACAGCTGTGGCCTCTGAGATAGGCTCTGGACCCCTCACAACCCTGAATAGCACAAGCAGTTACTGAAAATGGATGGATGGATTCCTTCATGTCCATCTTGTATTCATCAAAACCAAACTCAACTAAATGTGAAACCACCGACTCTATACATACAAGCATGTACACACACAAACACATTATTCAGAGGCAACAAAACAGTCAGATTTTCCAGTTTTTCTGGGGAAGCCCAGGTTTGATCTATCGCAGATGTTCCCTGGACCACTTCAAGCAGCAGACACTTACTGAATGTACCCCAAAGTTCCTGCTCCTCCAGGCCCCTCATGCTCCAGTCCTCATGCAGCTCGCTGGGACTCTCCGCCAATCGAACACTGCTAAGCCAGCCAGCATCCTTTCAGCCAGCCTATCAGCCGCACCCGAGGTTCAGCGTTGCTATGCAACCTCAATCGCTCACTTAATACGGAGAAAAGATCAGCCACAATGCGAGAGGGGTTCGGATAAATACCTGGGCAGGATTTCCAGCACTGGAAACTCCTTGAAACACATTTTGACTTTTATGAAAGCAGACCAACGCAGATACACTAAATTCTGTTGGTTCTGGTTATTAGCTGATCTTACGGTCCAGATCAAACCAGACCTTGTCACAAGCTGGCTCCAAAGAACGTGTTATGTTTCTGAACGTTTACATTTCAGACACGGGGGTTTGACAAAATGACAAAATGCCGGCAAAATGCGGTGAGCTTGTGTTTCACATGCCGGAGGACCAACCCAGAGCCGCCCCCGTGTCGCCTGGACCATCTCTGTGGAGCGTGTTCGCGGAGCACCTGGCCCAAGTTCATGCCAAACACACATAACTGCGTGTGTCACTGGCGGCCCTGTATTGATAAATTGCTTTTGTTTTGCAATCTTTACGGGGTCAGAGAATGAAAAAGCACAACACAAATCAGAAATTCCTCACCCAGTGTTAATGATGATGAGGATCAGCATGATCCAGTGTCGGGTTAGGCTTAATGTTATAGTACTCGAGACCGGTCTTGGTCTCGTCTCGGAATCGACTTTATTTTGACCCAGACTTGTCTCAGTCTCAGACGTAGAGGACTTGAGGTTTTATTTCAAGACCAGTCAAGACCACTCATCAAAAAACTTCAACATTTATCACAACCGCTTAATATTCATGTTTGTTAACCCTTAGAACCCGACAACTAATCTCAGACTTGTATCTTTGGATAGGTATAACGCACAGATATGAATCACATCTTTGCAACTCAATCCGGTCGTTGCAGCATTTTGTGCTAAAATAATCCTAGAGTAATCCTGTGCACAATGAGGCATATATTTTAAACATTTTCCACGAAAAAAGCACCCTAATAATCCATAAAAGATGGATATTCATATTAGACGGAAAACAAAGCGCATATTGTCTCCCGCAATGATCCACGCAATACCCTTCTGGGGAAAATAAATAAAGGGATGAAAGAGACTCAAAAATGGCTGCAGTTCTATTAGAAATAACAACAAAATGCAGCATTCTATTTATTAGGAAGAAAATTACTTGATATTTTTGCAAAAGTTATTCACAAAAGTTTGTATATGTATGTTTAAGAATGCACCCATTGTGTAATTGGAATACCCTCTACATGTAAAGCCAATGACATGCTGCAGCATTGGTTTGTTATTTGAGGCTAAAATGCCGGCTAAAAGTTTCATTCTCAAATTTCACTTTACTAATCATAGTGTACTAGTCTGTTATGCCTGTGCTTATCCAGTGGATCATAAACTAAACAATGCTTTTCTATTTCAATTTCTTTCAGGTGTCATAAAGTAATAAATAAAAGATATAAAAATATAAAAGCATATATTTGCTGGCTGTCAAATATCTTCAAGTTACCAAATGGACGCAAAATCAAAGATATTCATTTCCGTCTGTCACTAACCCTAACCCTTCACAACCCTAAGCCACAGAAAGGTCCCCAATGAAACCCCAGCATTCCCACATCACAGTCACTCTCATCTCAAAATTTATAAGATTATATTTGTAGTGCCCACAAATTTTTATATTAAATGCGATAAAAAAATTGAGAAATTTCAATAGGTCCAAGGAGTTTTTGATGATATCAAGACTATGCTAGCATTTGCACATCAAATTATGACATATCTGAGTAGCCCAGAATGTCCTGAAAACAAACCCACGTACATACAATGTAATGAGCCTAAAATCAAAGGGATAGAAAAATGCTCAAAAAATGGACAGGGTTCAAAGGGTTAACACAGTTCTGTGATCGGGTGTAAAACGTCCTGCTTCAAAGTTCAAATGCAATCAATACAACGCATCTTATTTGAAAATTTATAAAAAGGTTACATTTGAACATAAGCATTTATATTGAAATTTTAAGAAATAACATCCATGATTCAAATTATACTGTGACACAAATTTTAGGCCATACTGCCCAGCCCCAAGATGGTGCCTATGCTCCACATTTTATAGTGTGTTGTGTTATGTAGACTCAAACATTAGTCTTGATCTGGTCTAGCCCTGCCTTGGTCTTGATCTTGTCTCAGTCTCACCCTGCCTTGGTCTTTGTCTTGTCTATGTCTTGTCTCGGTCTCAATACACTCTGGTCTTGGTAATGTCTTGGTCTCGGTTTAGGTGGTCTTGACTACATCACTAGTTAGGGGGTCTGGAAGGGTCACAGAGGGCAGCAGTTAGTCTCATATCTGCTTCTAACAAAGAGAGAACATCCTGGACCATACAATGAAAGGGGGGAATTCTGAGGTGGGGGGTTGTGTGCTTAAATGTGGGACAAATTTGGGCTGGGAGGTGTGATGAATGTGATTTCCAAACACGGTCACTGATTAGATAATCCTCATGCTGAAAAAATTAAAATCACTGAAACAAATTCTTTCTGGAAGGCCACCGATTTGTCCTGGTGAGGTGCGTGGTGGGGGTGGGGGTGTGGGGTATAGCCAACCGCCAGCAGTGGCTGATCGCCATCCTTTACGTGTAATCATTCTCGCTCTAATCGCCCTTCGAGGGAAATGAGTGACTCACAATGACAAACGACGAAAGCAATCAGGTTTATGTACTCGCCGCGTCCCTTCCAGTAAATCTCACTCAGGAACTAATGAGCAGGACAGGCAGACGGTTTCTATAATCTGCGGCTTTCCTAGAAGTCTTGGCAAGGCAGAAGCGGCAAGGCTTTCTGTGGTGAGCCCAGATGATTGCAAAAGAGAAACTGCTGTGTATCAGTGTTCAGCTGCACCCGTTTGCTCCCGATCCCCAATGCCGGTGTGAAAGGTAGCGGGAGAGCAGAGGATGATGGGAGATGATCAGGGGAACAGGCCCACAAAGCGGGTTGAAGTGGCCAGAGAGCTGCTGAGGCCTCCATCCTATAGATGTGTCAGTTGCCAGAGGAACCGCAGAGGATCATTAGAGAAACATCAGAGGACCAGACCTATGACTCAGCCTCATGTCCTAAAGGATTCGGCTCAGCTGGGAGTGGACGGAGGAAGACAGGATCCTCCTGAAAGGTCGCCTGCATAAATTCCATGGCTGTGCATTTGAGAGGTGCTGGAAAGAGCAGGGGTTTAATGTGGCCTGTGCAACGTTACCGAAAATCCAGAGCGAAGTGAAACGTTGTGTTCATCATGTTACTGGCTCCAAGCGAAGCAAGAGTGGAAACACAGCACAAAAGATTTATTCGGGGTCGTCACCGTTCCGCAGATCATTAGAGGGTGAACCGTTCGACACCTGTGGAGGGTCATGCTGTGGGTAATGTATGTATGGGCAGGCTGTGCTTAGGGGACTGTTTGTTGTTTTTGGGGTCCCCCGTAGTGTAGTGACTGTTTGTGGTCCCCTGCAAATGCGTGGTTTGAATGGTAGTAAACACCGCAGCTGGCCCTGCTCACTGGCCCCCCTGGGGCTCGGCGCTGAGGCCCTTGGCCCAGACCCATGGGTGCGGCCGATTGATGGGGACCCAGGTTGGCAGCGGCCTGTGTGCTTTCAATTGGATCTCTTGCCGTCTTGCAGGAGAGCTGAACCGCAGCGGTATTCCCATCACCCGGCCTCGTCATCCCTAGCCAAAGCCGCTCCAAGTCCCAGATTGGATTTCGAGCCAGAAGTGACTCAGATATCTTCCCTGACAGCCGTAATATTTCGACACAGATTATCTGTGTGAACGCATGGGCCCTTAATTCAGGTGCAGCTGCCTGAATGGAACCTCGCCTGTGGGAATGCCCCCACCCCCTCCCGAAATGGAGCAGGACCCTCAGAGGAGGCGTCGGGATAGGCGCCGGATGGGTTGAATACGGCTGTCAGGCCCACGATGGGGGAATGTCAGGCTGCAGTTCGGGTCTCCCTGGTTTACGCGGGCCCTCCCGCAGATTTCGGGGACAAAGGCAGGCGACCTGCAGGCCTCAGGCTGGCTCAGCGGTGCCCGATTTAAGGAGACAGAAAGTCCTTCATGTCAGCAGAGGATCTGAGGAGGAGGCTTCTCCACACGTCTGGCATGTCATGGTGATGGCCTGAGCACGCTGTTCAGCGCTGCGGAATGACCACCCACACCAATGTCTGATAAGTTGTGAAAAACTGAAGCAGCTGCGGATGGCGTTCCCATGCATCGTCGCATTCGGCTTTCCTCCGCCAGACCTTAGTGCTTCACAGAGGTCACTGCGAGGTAGGTTTACGTTTTTGGCGTTGTATCTGAGATCTCGCTGGGGGGTGGTGAGTGGCTCAGTAGCCCAAGTCTCTGGGCCTGCGATCAGAAGATTGCCAGTTCTAGCCTGGCCTCAGCAGAACAGCCACATGTCCGTGGGCCCTTGAGCAAGGCCCTTAACCCCCCAACTGCAGTGGTACTGTGTGCTGGCTGACCATGTGCTGTGACCCCCCACCCAAGCTATGGAGAGCAACATGGGGTTGATGAAGAGAAGAATTCTTATGTACCTGTACTCGTACTTGTGCAAATGGCAAATAAAAGATTTATCAGATCTGGCCTTCAGACAGGCCGCGTGACTAATGCTACAGTGTGTCTGCGGGGGGTGGTGGCCATTCTCTCTCCCCCCGCTGGGGCTCTGTGACCTTCTCACTCACTCATTCAGAGCCCTGAAGTGTGGGCGAGCTCCAACATTTGCCAGCAGGGCCCAGACATTGCTGTGGGGATGCCAGAACCCCTGTGTGACCCAATCTGGCCCCACGCCTCCCTTCAGGTCAGATGACTTCCTCTACATTTACGTCATGTCATTTCCTGTGACTCCTGGCTTAATGTGCCTAAGTGTGTAACGTGGATCAGCCAGTGTGAGAGTTTGCTGCTGCAGGTCTTGCCTCTAATTGCCAGGATATGTGTCAGCATGGAGGACAGATCAGTCACTCTTAATGGTGCCTTAAAACGGAGCAAGCAGGATGTGTCGAGCACCACGGGCTCAAACGGTGCTTTGCCAGATAGGGTTAGGGGTAGGGTGACCTTGTTAGGACCTTCTAAAGCTCTGAATGACACCTGTAGGGACGAGGAGCAATAAGGAGGAGTGTCATTTGGAGCTGAAATGCTATTGGGCTAAACAGGTAGCATGGAAAGCCAGATGAAGGCACCTGGCTGGGGAGAGGGCCTCCAGAGTGCCAGGGCCCGTGTTGCCTCAGCAAGCCTGTAGTCTGCGCATCCTCTGGCAGGAACAACAGATGACCCTGAGGGCGGCTCTGCAGCGTTTAACACATTTTGTTTCTGGGAAAACAACATTTTCAACAGTTCTGCTGAAAACAGTGGTGTGGCAGCCAGACAACAACGCTTGGGGAACGTTTGTTTTCGTCAGGGGAATGCCTCGATCCTGTCTTCTCCTCCTCGGCCGTACAGAAACTGGCTGTGTGAGGGCGATAAGTGAACCGCTCATGGAGGGAACCAATGAACAGCCCAGGGTTAACCTGCTGACAGGATTAACCCCCCTCCCCCCTTTAATGGTATGGTCCAGTGGTCCAAACTGCTCCTACTGGACAACACTGGATCAGTTTTGCCCAGGATTGGTCCTGGCGTCAGCCAGCTAACATGTGTATACAATATGGGGTGGGGGGACTGCAAGGGGGTCAAAGGTGATGTTTTAGGGGTTACCTGGAAGAGTCTGGGTATGCCGAATCTTCCATATCCCAGAACCACCATTACCCTGCGTTTCTTTCATTAATAAGGTCAGCATAAATCACCCTGGGCTCAAAAGTACTTACTGAAAACACAAATAAATAATTAAGCACCCTTCGGCCGGGCTCACTCTTCCTGGGCTTGGCTGCCGTCGGAGACCACAATCAGATCTCAATTTCACGTAAGCACTTTTTACCCTAGATATAATAAATCATTGTTATCCTGTCTGAATCACGTCCAGGCTAAATTTTTCACCGCGTTCCCCGCTCCGTCGAGCTCCGATGCCCGTGCAGCTTAAGCGTGCGATGTGACGGGCTTACACAAATAAACGCTTCAGACGCACGATGTTTTGGAGCGAGAGAAACCCCCTCTCCTGTTTCTTGGGGCAGAAAGGCTAAGTCAATATTTCCAGAAAGCCGTAATCAGATCATTGAAGGACAGAACCTGCAATGGACCCAAATAATTGTTTTGTTTAGATAATTTAATTTCTGCTGCCCCACGCCCCATTCCGTGTCATGCTCCTGTTCGAACCCGGGGGAGCTGCACAAGCAGTAATGGTGTCCCTGCACCGTGCCAACCCCTTGTGTGGCTTACTGTGGAGACACGCAAAGCGGCACTGTGAAAATTCCCCGTCTGTGAGGGTGGCCCCCCCGTGCCTTGCCCCTCGGCCCACTGGAGGAATTTTTTTACTCTCCCCCCGGCATCCACACGTGGACAGTCCCTCAAACAGGGGTATTAGCTGGGTCAATGTAGCCCATTAATAATTATAACAGTGCAAATGAGCAGCGGCACATCCTACAGTCGTATCCCTGTGTGAACGCCCCCCTCGCCCCCCATCACCTACTCCCTCCATGGGATGATCAATCACCCTACTCTGCGATGGATTTTGTTCTGGATGGGATGTCTTCCTGTCTGACATCGCTTTTCGTGTGCCTGCAGGGCTCATTCGCCTGATTTATATGTACAGCATATGAAACACTGAGCTGGGGGCGGGGTGGGCGGGTTGGGGGTCTGTCTGTGTCTGGCGGAGCTGGCCATCTGTGACGGCGTCCCTGATAACTTAATCGCGGGCCGCCACGGACTTGAATAAACACCAATAAACTGCCCTCGCGCTGAACCCTGAAACAAAGTGTCGGGGACAATACCCCCCCCCGGCGAAAGGTAAACACCGCGCTCAGGTCCGGCTGTGGAATCCGAGCGAGACAGCGAGCAGGATCCCAGAGGGAGCGGCGCTACATTCTTAATGGCTTTCACTAGATCTCCCATTAATTGTGATGTCGTCTTACTGCTGCTACCGCAGAGACGTGGGGGTGGTTGAGGCATCCCAATTTTAGGTGTTGGGGAGACGGGGTCCACCTGGCTGGCTGCGTTGAGTCTGCAGCGGGGGCAACATCACGCTTCGTGTCACGGAGGTCTGATATGCAGGCAAAATCTGCTGTGCGTCACATGACCACTCAGCCCGCCTGAATCTGGACGATCTATGTCCCGGTTGGATCTGGTCAGGCCTGGTGACTCACCCTGCCTCGTCTGAACGATCCAAGGTTCTGGAAGATTCCAGAGAATTGACATCAGTAGATTCCGATGGTTGTTTATGCTTGACTGCTACAGCGCTGGCCCGCTGGGCCTCTCTGGGGCCTCGCCATGTGCTGGGTCGGGCTTGGCGTGTACTCCGGACCCAGTACCCAGGGGGAAACAGGCTGTCGGTGGGTTAATGTGCATTCAGGCCGCTCCTCCCCAGGGAAGGACGAATCACCAACTGAATTAAATTCCCAACCCCGGTACCCTGCTGCTGAAGCCGGTCCAAACCCGGCTCCTCCAGACTGAGACTGTCCGGTGCTCAGAGTGGGCTCACATCAGAAGGTTCTTTGTAGGCCACCTTGGCTTCTTCACGTACGTTTAGCATGAAATGCTGGGTTCAGCCTCCACCGAGGCCTTAAAGCTCTCTCTTTATCCAGCTTTCAAAGTCAAGCATCCTCAGAACACCAAGAGCGGCATGAACGTCCTTCCTGAAGAGCAGGCCGTGAGGAGCAAGGCATCCAACTGGTGGAGAGCAGATCAGCTTGAACGGGACCACCAATCACGCTGCTCCGTGCCACCGCCAGGGCCCTAATCGTGCCAATTTGTGAAATGACGTGTAGCGGCTTAAACACCGAATCTGCACGGCGTGAGGCGGCAGCTCCAGTAATAAACGTCCATGGGGATCCGGCTGCAGACTGTTTTCCTACGTGGCACCTATAGGTGGAGGACCATGCTCCCCCCACCCCCACTATGTGGCTCCCACTCCGTGTTCCTCCCACCCTGCGGCCCCCCACATCTCACCCACGGGTGGCCAGCGTGCTTTTCATTCCCCCCAAACATTCGGCATGACATGGGCCGGATCCAACACCCGCCTTGCATCCCCGCCTCCTTCATGGCTACTTTACTCCTCAGTGCTAATGTTCCTCACTTCCTCTGCAGCTTGTGAGGAAAGCGCCCACCGAGTAGCGGGGAAATAAGCGTGCCGTACCAATGGTGTTTTTGCACATAATTGCAATTTCAAGGCTTGCAAAAATAAAATTAGCATAATTGCTAAATTAAAAAGTGGCCACCTTCAATTGCTTGCAGGAGTTCAGATGTGCCGATACCACGGCTGCTTGTCTGTTTCTGCCCAAGACGCCGGAGCCGGCCCCCAATTACGGCGCCCGGGCCACTGCCGGCTGCATGCCGAGGCCTGTGGCAAACGCCGCATGGAGAAAGAGTGTATTGTGAAACTTAATTCACGCACGCGATCAATTTACAGATAGCCGCTATCTGATTCTCCGGTGGAGGTCCTCGGAAAACTCTTTGCGGCAGCCGGAGAGGTGGTACGTTTCTGCAGAATTCCACCTCAGTCGGGAAATGGAAGCACGCAAATGCCACCTCCCTTAGCAATCTTGAGTGTGGAGGGCAAAGGTCTTAGGAGAAAAGGGTGGTTTTAGTAAGGAAAATTTCTGCTACTGCCTATGAGGGAAACTCCGGCTGCATACATGTCTGAGGCTCGTTCCAGTTGCAGACGTGTCTGTCTCATATACGGCTCATTCCAGCTGCGAATGTGTCTGACTGCGTATGAGGCTCGCTCTGGCTGCGGATGTATCTAACTGCGTACGAGGCTCGCTCTGGCTGCGGATGTATCTAACTGTGTACGAGGCTCGCTCTGGCTGCGGATGTGTCTGACTGCGTATGAGGCTCGCTCTGGCTGCGGATGTGTCTGACTGCGTATGAGGCTCGCTCTGGCTGCGGATGTGTCTTATAGCCCCAAAGCGCCCAAAGCGCCTCTACATCATCTGACGCGGGGCACATCTGACCCGAATTTGGGACTTATGAAAAACTATAAAAATTTTAAAAATATGTATAATCAGTGAGTAATAATTTTGCTCACAGTGTCTATGTAACCATATATGCGCATTATTTGCATGGATCAATGTAGGATGATGGGATATTAAAAGCAGGTGCTGAAGGACTGCGGTCCAGGCTCACCCTCATCCTTGCCTTCATCTTCATCCTCGTGTTTGCCGTGGTGCGTCATGGCCTGGGGCTTGGCTGCCATTCCAAGCTGCACAGACAGGCCCCATTTCCCCTGTACCTTAAAAGGTACATTAATCTACAGCTAGGGTACAATTGGCAGACCCTTCATGGTAAGGCTCCAGTGACAAG
>JAOYFF010000027.1:21119722-21131723 GCA_025773925.1 Cryptomyrus ogoouensis
GGGAAGGAACAGGGAGTGAGGGCAGGGGGCGAGGGAAGGAACAGGGAGTGAGGGCAGGGGGCGAGGGAAGGAACAGGAAGTGAGGGCAGGGGGCGAGTGAAGGAACGGGAAGTGAGGACAGGGGGCGAGTGAAGGAACAGGGAGTGACGGCAGGAGTATACGGTGGTATGATGTCTACACGACTGGCTCTGAAGAGGGCATAGAGTAGCAGCCCTTACGAGGGACTTCAGCTCTGTTTATCTGTTGTCGTTTAGATCCTTGGTCGTTGCTTGGAGAATCTTTCAACAATCGCAAACAAGCTGCACTCCCCTGCGAAGACCGAGTCAAAACACAAAAACAGGAGAAAGTGGGCCAGGTCGGAAGCCCCCGGAGACGTCCATTGTGTGGGCTGGATAGTGGGATTGGGGATGTGTTAACGGGGGGATGCAGTGGCTCCTGTCACTCCCAGATGTGTCGTTGTGTATGACGAGTCCGGCCACTACCATCGCACCGCTGCCAGGAGAAAAGGATGGATAAACAGATGCTCCCAGCTCGAGAAAGGGAGGGGACCAAGCCCCCCCGGGCCTACTGGCTGTTTATTTTCCCTCTCCTGCTCTATTTAGTCTGCTCTTCCTCACTAATGCACTTTTCCATTAACGACGTCCCCAAATCGCATAAATATGCCGTGGATTTATGGGAGGAAACATATTTCCAGGGACTGGATGGTGGCATGTAAGCCATCCTTGGGGGTCCCGACTCAGGTGACCCGTCCATCTCACTGGACAAGCAAATGAAGCCATATTTGTGGAAAAATGAATCACTGCTGTTGCCCATATGCAAAAAATAAATCAATGGCTTCCATCCTGCTGTTCCACTTTTATATGAAGGACAAACCCCATCCTCGCCAGATCAATAAAGCATTTGGAAATGCCGTTCCAAATGCCCCCTGGCAGGAAAGCTGTCCGCTTCTTGGACAAACGCGGCAGTAAACAAATCCCGTGTGTCCTGCCTGGCTCGTCATGCCCTGAAATCCAAAGAGGAGGCCTGGGGGAGGGGGGGCGGAATCTAAGAAAGTCTCATGGTCTGCAAAGCCTGTCCTGGTTTAGGCTTCAGCAAACATTTGCACGTGAAAAACAGAAAGAATCAGTAAACGAACAACACAGAATGAATGTTAAAAGCAACAGTCTCCCTATGTGATAAATACTGGGAGCCGAAGTCTTTGAGCGTGGCTCAGACTGCGAGGAGTGTGTGACCACTGCTGTTTACGCCGTCAGAAAACAGCTGATTTTGTAGAGCTAAATGGGTTGAGGGCTCACAGATCACAGGAAACATCAGAGAGGAGAGGAATGTGATACCAACTCTGATTATTAGCCAGTCTGTCTGTTGCAACCCCCTCCCCACTGAGCCCCAAAGATACTGGACAGAACTTACAGAAATGGAGGAGGCATGTGATTCTCAGAGCAGCCTGAAGGGGGCGGCGATGAGGCAGCTTCCTCATACATGGGTTAGATGAGCAGTGGCTTGAGGGGACCAGGGTCCCGCCTTGGCGCCTGTCCGGCTCACTGGTCAGTGTGGCGACAGTACCCACCTTCGCTCTTCAGGCTTAGACTCTCCAGAGCCTCCTACATCTTCTGCAGGTCGGGGAGGTGCCGGGGGGGTGGGGGTGGGGGGGTTCCTCAGACTCAAACCACATCAAAAGAGTGGCTGAAATATAACTGCACTCTAAATGCCTCCAGGTTCTGGTGGGAACCATAAACAGACATCAGATGACTTTCATTCTCGCCACAGAGGCCAGTTTCCCTCATTTGCATAGCCTCCCCCATAAGGTGCTGCATTGGTGCATTACTCCCCCCCCTCACACACACACACACACACACACACACACACACACTCGGGAGCCTTTCCAGCATGGATGCTCCTGACAGTATTGCCCCCGGTGACAGGGACCCCCCAGGCAGAGGACCGTAAAACACACATTTATCACACCCTGGGGGGGGTTCTTATTTTCCTTTTTTTTGTATTTTCTTTCCATTGTTTATGGTGACTTAGATGTTTAGGAGGCAGAGGTATCATTAGTGTATCGCTCTGCCCCTGGAGGTCCTGCCACCCTCTGGCCACGCCCCCTGGTGCGCCCTGACCCGCCCGCTGACCCACCCCTCCCGGGTTTCACCCACCCTGTGTTTCAAGGGGGGGCAGGGTGTTAATTACCAGGACAAACAAACTGTCACTTCCTGCTAGCAAATCAGGAGTCATGCTCAGCAGAGGGGGCTCAAAACTTGAGGTCTGGGGTTCCTCGCATCGTCGGACCCCCCCACCTCCCGGGGGCTCAGTTTACGGTCCCCTGGGAGGCTGCTGAGCAGAAGGCAGCTTGAGAGCTTATGCAGATTTATAAGGAGGTTAACATATTAAATCCATCACTCGGCGCTTTCTGCTATATTGGTTTACCTCTCGAGGCAGCCTCTTTGTCCTGGGGGGCGGTGGGGGTCTGTCACAGTATCTCCTCACGTCCGTGGGGCAGCTGGCGTCAGCCCCGTGAAATACAACGAAAACTAAGATTCTGTCTCGACCTCCTCAGGACGTGGATTCTCTCCATCCGCTGGAATGCCGTGGGCAATGAATGCCGCTCGCTGCCGTCAGTCACACGGAGTGGGCAGGGCCCAGTGGGCAGGCGCCCGGTCCCCAGCCAGAGCACTCCCCGACGCCCCGTGGCTGTTTGAAGTTGTTTCCTACCGGATTCATTTGTCTTGGTTACATGTTGACTTATGTTGCTGTTATAATCTGCTTTCGTGTTTTTCAGCTGAGCGCAGAGAGAGCTAAAGGCAACAAGAATAATAATCATAATAATAATAATATAAACCGCTTGGGGGGGAAATTTGTTCCACATGCCAGGACTTCCTGTCCCTGTGGGGGGGGCTTAGGACCTGGGGGGCCGTGCTGAGAAGCTGGGGTTGGTCGTGAGCTTCGGGTTTGAGCGGTTTCTTACCATGGGCTGTTCATTAATAAATACTAAATACTACCCCCCATTCCTGACCTCCTTTAATCCTTCATCACCCCCCAACTCACAATCAAGGCCTTGTAGAAATGCTTTGCCAGGCTGGGACCTTCCTCACATGCAGCAGACGTGAATCCGAGGCATGTCCCCATGTCACCGGAGGCTCCCCTGCCATAGGTGTGCCCTGCCATGCCTCGCATCTCACGCTATCAGCTGGATCTACACGTCATCGTTCAGTGTGCCCTTACTTGGGGTCACCCCTGACCGCACATTACCGATGGCCCAATTCACTCAATCTTCACTTTGACCATATATGCCGAGTTCATGGTCACCAGGGCTGCCAATCTGTGATTGCTGGGCTTGCGTTTCCATGCAGAAATGCCCACATTGGTGTCCCGGCTGCTTGATGCAGGGCTGCAGATATGCTCCAGGTATTTGGGCCTGTTTTATTTCCTTCAGTTCTGCCAAGGGCTGGACGATACACAGGGCTCTAACCGGATTATTTCCCAAAAATGGCTGGGGTGCTATTTATGTCCGCTACACCACACGAGGAGAAGCGGCGCAGCCAGAGCGGATGGGACTCATGTAGCCCATCTGTTGCTACAGAAAAAAAACGTGTAAAGAGAAAGGCATCTTTCAGTAGCAAACGCTACCTGCAGCCCTCGCTTCAGTCCGAGGCTATCTCCTCAGGAAGGCACTGACTCGCTAATGCCTTCATGATCCCCGGCTGTCTTGCCTCACATCAGCCTTCTCCGAGGCTCTGATCTTTCCTGCATTCACAGCATGATCCTGTCTGGTCTGATGCTGGCCTACGATGCTGGAAGCACGTGGGGACACCGGTCTGTGTCAGGGGTATATACGAGACCAATTACCTCCATGACACCGTGTCTGAGGAATCCACAGGCGGCTGACCCCGGAAGGATTTCTGTAGCACCGGCCCAGGAAAAAACAATATTTTTCCCTCCAGACTGAGGGAATGCTAAATTTAATAAACAACATCTCTCTGCTGCCTACAGCAGGACAGCTCACTGATTTAGAAGGACAAATCTACTCATGACTGAACTTTTCCTAGGAAAACCTGTGCGGCTTGAACGAACCGTAAAACATGGTATTATTCTTTGCTGGAATTCCTTGGACAGTCAGACAGAAAATGACCTTGTCCGACGAGAGCCGACCCGAGCATGTCTGGAAATAACTGCGCCGTCACAAGGGTCAAATTAATATTTTCAGTCTGAAAGATTTTAAAAAAATGAACGGGGGGGAAAAAGGCTTGACAGTGTGCAGCGATGGCTGAGTGGAAATGCTTTACGAGCGAGAGTCATTCACTTGGTTCAAGCCTCAGAAATGTTATCTACACGGCTTTCAAAGTAGGTTACTCTCTGCCGGGGAGTCAGGCCCAGCACAGAAACACTCAAATTACTGTTTTCTTTCCAGGCAGTTAAACTTCAAACACATTGTAACTGCCAGTAATGAGCTTTTTATGGTAATATCAGTCTTTTAAAGATGCATATTTTCTTAGGAAGCACAAGAATGTCATTTTTTACATATATAATACACTTAATTGAATTACAGGGAAGTTGAACAAACTGGACCGTGGGCCTTAAACTCGCTGGCATTCCTGCTGTTTGGAGCTGGGTGGTATCCTCTCTCTGACTATTTCGAAATAAAAAATGCGGCTACACACCCCGTGGATGTGAATTCGGTGAAATAAGATGCTGCACGACAGCGACACGATCGACTGGAACACAGAAGGGGTTCCAAACAGGAAATGGCCACACACGCACTGGTGACAGGTTACAGAGGGATCATGCAGTTAGCCGGGTTCCGGCCTGTCCTTCGTGTCCAAGTGGGTGGAGGTAGCACTCTGAGGGAAGTGCTTCAGACTGCCGACCACTGCAAACCACTGCTTTTTTGGAATAACATGAATTTTGCTTTCTTTCATTTGTAATGCAGATGCATAAAAAACACAGAACTTATTTCTGCTCCAGCTATGGATGGCAAACCTGAAAGAGCGGCAGTGAAAACTCACGGACACCCACCGTGAGAGTGTCGCACTGAAGCCATGTCCCCAGCTGGCTGTGTAGGGGCTTCACGCAGACTGCAGAACCTCATCCAGTGGTCATGTTTACCACCATTCAAACTATGCATTTGCATGGGGCCCCTGAGGTTATGGAGCCCCCTGTTGGCTACAAACAGTCACTACACCAAGGCAAGGAAAGTGACGTTTTGTATGGAGCCCCAGAAACAACACACTGGCCCCTGGCCCCATTAAATGGGTGCATATGCTGGGTAGCTGTTACTCCCTAGGTCCCATCCTGCATCACAGGGGCGTCACTGGGGCGTCCCGTTGGCGTCCGGAGGGCTGGCTCTGTCTCTGAGTGCCCCCCCCCCCCACCCCCCGGCAGCCCTGGGGTGGGGGCTTAGCAGACACATCTGGGGTGGTACTTGAGAATTTTTACATGTGTGACACAGGGGTTTGATGCTGGGGTGGGACACTTTAGTTGTCACTGCATATAAACGAGCTTTGATTTCCATAAACAAGCCCCCTCTCCCCCGGAATAAAAGAGAAGGCCAGCTCTCGATCCCAGACTTTTTAAAGGAAGGGCTCTTCCTCCGGAGCCTTTCAATAAAAGTAACACCAGTAACTCTGAGAACGTTTCTGTGGGCCCGGTCTGCACCTCTGAGCTCTTTACCTTGAAGCCCCCCAGAAACTGCCAGGTCGCTCCATGGTGACAGCTGCTTCCTGTTCCCAGGGCCTCTTTTCAGGCTGCTGGACTGGGCTCAGCTGCAGCTCCATGGTTTAACTGGGGATTAATGCCTACAAGTGCCCATCAAGTTTGTCCCGGTTCCTCCGGAGGACTGCTGTCCTTAAAACTGCCTGTCAAAAAACGGTGCCATTTAGGGTAAAAATACGCAAAGGCGGCCTGTCTTTAGGGCCAAACTTATCGCTCTTTCCATCAATCTCTTCTTCTCCCATGGCTCCCCACTTTCTGTTAGATTTGCTGCAACAACATGCCAGCATTGTCATGTGTGCTGAAGGGAATTCTGGGACACCATGGCCTATTCTCTGAGGGCCGTGATCGGAAACGCCGGGTGGACTCGCCATAATAGAAAGGTGAAGTCACCAAAGAGGAGCTGGATGTTTCCAGAAGGCTCTCATTTTCACTATTCAAAAATACTGACTTTTTCATCTGTTTAACTGACGTTATTGTGCCATTTTCAATTACGTTTCCTGGGCTGTGATGTAGCTTAAAATGATTATAAAACCCCTCTGTTGTGGTCTCACCATTGCTCGGGGGTCCTGGTCAACCCAGTGACCTGTGATACTGTTGTCTGGTTTCCGAGATCCTAGAAACTGAGGCTCACCAGAGGTGTGTGGAAACACTGCCCGCTCACTTTGCCATGAACCCTGCAAACAAGCCACGTTCAGTGGGACCTCATTAAGATCCCTGCTGAGCAAACAGCCACACGCACTAAATGCTCCTCCTATTAATCACAGCTGGAATGCTGGCCCATTATATTTTTGCTCAATTATGCCATTTCGGAATATGGGCGACTTAAATCGGGTTTCCCACCACCCTGCCGTGAGCCAAGATAAGTGCAACACATCCTAAATACTGCACTTCATGTTTGTAGATATTTCGACAGCAGCTTTCCGTGCGGGAAATCGCGGGAAGGTATCCGTGGTCTGTGGCTGTCGAAATCCCAGCCAAACGTGAGACAGACGACCGTGCGCATTTTCCACACAGGAGCAGGCGTCTCCGGGTGACTGATATGGCAAAATGTGATTTTTATCGACCGGTTAAACCGTGGGGCCGGACGCTCCTACCGACAAACTCTGTGGAGGACGCCATCTTGTCACTTACAAAGGTTCCGTACGTTCCGGATGAAGGCCACACTGCAGTTGCCCAGTGGCTGGCTGTGTGTTTCCTGTCCTGCACTCATATCTTTCACATTTTTATGGCCTTTTCAACACCGCCGTCCCACCCCCCCGTGTCCTGTGTCAGAGCATGAAGCGATCGAGCGAGTGAATAAGAGCCCCTCAGGGCCGTGGGACGGGGGGTGGAATGAGGATCGAGGTCCCGCTGAAAGAGGCTCTGCTGGTGAAATTACTCCCAATAAATAAATAAAGGGGGGATTTCAGGGTGGGGGAGTCAAACGGGAGCGGGCAACTGCTTGCAATTGAGCCGAAAGTTCACGTGGAGCAGGAATGTCCCACACGCTTAAAACAATAACAGAAAAACAAAGCAACGTGATGTGATAGAGCAGCGGTTTTGCAAATGGTAAAGGTAAATACCTGTCAGTTCCACCTTCTGCCTCTAGATGGCTCTCCAGACAGCTGATAGGCTCACTGCACGCACTTGTACTGCAGTTAAATTCAGCCTGGGCTCAAGCTGTGACTGGATATGCTAACACTATGCTAACTGTCTGCTGCAGAAAGTGCTGGTTACATATTTAAAAAGATCAAATATATTAAGGCAGAGGAAATTCAATATGACTGTAAAAATAAAGGAAAAGGTTATATTATTGGTTATATATATATATACGTTATATTATAATAGTTTAAAGGTATTTGGTTTAACTTGGATTGTCGCTGACATTTTGACGCAGGTCATCTGCACGTAGCCCGTGGCCTCATGCACGCGGCTTAGGAATGCATCGGACCCGAGGTTAAATCATTCACATCTTTTATTACGAACCCTTGGAGCTAATCTAGAGGTGGGAAATTGCACCCTGAGAGCAGGAGTCTTGTTCTCTGATAGTGAACATTAAGGGAGGGGGGCAATTTAAACAAGAGGCTTTCTTGTCGCCCCCTTGGTGGGGCTAAAACAGAGCCCAGGCTCTTAACCTGCCTGCAGGGCCACTCAGCCTAATCATATAATTGTAGGATTTCCTCTGTCGGCAGGGGCTGGTGTGTGTGTATGTCGGGGGGAGGGGGGGCTCCTGTAATGACCCCTAACCCCTCGTGACCCAGGAACACGGGTCTGGAAAAACAGGTCTGGTGAGTGGCCAGATAGGGAGCCCTAATACCCCAGACTGCTGTTTAACCCCTTTGCAGGGTGGGTTCAAGTGAGGGGTGATCTCAGGCTGGGGTGGATGTGCGGGGGCACCCGGGGTATAGCTGATCCCCAGAGAGGGGGTACAACCGCAGGTGAGAGGGTGTGTGTGGCTCCCCTTGTCAAAACGTAAACACGGTATACATTCTCAATCACCATCATGCCCCCCTTCAAGTGGCATTCCCCACCAATCGTCACGGAAACCCGGGAAGTTCCTGTCATGCAGCCTTGTCGAGCCGCTGCGGTCCCCGTCATCTCTAGTCATTCCTGCCAAATCCCAGAAGCCGACAGCATCCCCGGGGCCAAGCCGGCCCGACAGTGGCATTCCCACCGAAGCTGTCACCGCAGACGCCTCCGCTCCCTGCATCTCACCGCTCTGAGGGTGTCTGTCTTTACGGCTCCCAGGCTGTCCACATGAAACAAGCCAGCCACTCTCCTCACCGGGAAGCAGAGCGGCGGAATTCCACCACACACCATTAAAACTGTTTAAAGTTATTTAATGACTTGGGCTTTGTCCTTCAGACCCTTGCTGGCCTGATTCATTGTTTTATTGTTCCAGGAGAAGGGTTCGAGGACACACACTGACCTCCATGCTTATCTAGGCAGGGGGGGAAATGCACTTTCCATCAACAAACTGTTTATTAGCACTATATTATACTGCATTTTATGTTTATAAGCCCTACACTGTACTACACTGTTTATAAGCCCTACACTCTACGTTTATAAATATTACACTGTACTACACTATGTTTATAAGTCCTACACTGTGCTTCACTCTATAAACAATTCACTGTACTACACTATGTTTCTAAACACTGTACTATGCTACAGTTTATAAACACTAGACTGTACTTGACTGTATAAGCAGTACACTATGTTTATCAGCACAACAGTATACTACACTATAATTCTGTTTAGGTTTATTGGCTGTCAGAATGTAAGTTTCTCAGGATGAATTCACTGAGTAACACCTGAATGACAGGTGACTGTGTTATGGAGCAGGGTTATGGAATTAAAACAGCATGGAGCTAAAATCGATTGAAACTTTATACACATCTGCTCCATTTACCCTGTACCTTTGGACCCTCGACCCTCAAACACTTATAATGAGAGAATACCGATTTAAATGTACTTGCCTTGCATGGTGTAATCTCAGACGGTTTATCAATCTAGAGCTGAGCTTTGGTTGCCAGCAGTGAACCAAACCCCTTCCCCCCGGGACCACGATACCTGGAATATCAATACTGAACCCCTTGAAGATGACTCGGTATTCGGTGCATCATGTACTTTTAGAAACTGTTAAATATCATGTACTACAAAAGCCTGGAACATTCTCAAAGCAGACTCACGCTAATCTAGGATAGCGCTAAACGTACAGGTTTAAATATTCTGTAGCGAGGTTCTTCCCCCCCAGCTGGTCCATGTCATTTTATCTCGACGTCCAAACGCTTCTCCCTCCCTCAGCCTCTCTCTCTCTCTCGCGCAGACTCCCGCTCCTCTCTTCCTGAGCCTCCCCCTGGTGAGATACGCCGGCTTTTATCTTGCTCCCTCTCTGAACTCCTCTTCTGCGATGTCATGTTTGTGTTGGCTTTGCTATCTGGAAACACGGTGCTGCCACGGCGATATTTTACAGAATCATTTATCAGGCCTGCGTCGGAGATGCCGCTCGGCAGCAGTGACGTACGCTCACCCTGCCAGACCGCCGAGGACACATCGTTAATTGGAATAATATGACAGAAGTTCAGGAAACGGCCCCCATTTGATAACTGCGGCTCGATCGTGTTTTTCCAGATAATTATATTAAAATAGCGCACCTGAGAACAGGGCCACAGCAACAGCCCAATCTGTAGACATAAATATTTTCTTTCGGTTATGAACAATAGAAATTAGGCCCTGGCAGGCCTCTCGATTGCAATCAGCCCCCTAATTGTCAGGCATTTTTTTGGGACGGAGTTCAGAGTATATGAAAATCAGTAAGGCGCTTGAGTCACCCCTAGCCTACTCCCCCCCCCCCCCCCCAATCCCAGCAAAGCCCATGACTCAGAGCAGGGTCTGGCCCCCGTGTGGGGAGGGGCTCTTTTTTCTTGGTACAGCTTCTGTCATGGAAATTAACTGGGGTAAGTGATGTTTTGAGTGATTTCTGTAATTTTCCCCTCCCTGTCTTTGTAATTAAAATTCTTCCAGCGGGGGCTGACAGACCCCAGGAGCGATCAGACATAGCTGTGGCCTTGGCTTTGGGGGCAAAAGCCTCGATATCACTGCGACCCTGGGAAAGAAATGCCAATCTATGGGTGTGATGCAGCCGTTCTCGTCTTCATGTATCCGTCAGCGTTTTTTGTTCTATATTGAGTATCTATATTGAATTAACTCTGTGAAAAACACCCGTATCATCCATCCTGTAGTAGCTGCACTTACTGCTTTAACTGCTTTCAACTGAGTCTTGGTCTCCTTGTCTTGTCAAAGCCACCCCCACCCCTTTTACATATTATATTTTTTTAAAAAGCATCCATCATTCTTCCGTGCCAGACCCATCGATTCCCACGGAGCTGCTTCAGGAAATCTGACTTTACATTTATCGGACGCTGGCCGTGTGCAATTCCCAAACCGGAGGTTCAGCTGCCAAGGAAGAGCTGGGATTTACTTTAAAAAAAGGGTTTCGATTATCTGATTGCGGGATTCATATGGAAGGGATTCCAAAACAAAAGGCCGCATCTTGCTGGATCACAGAGCCATGTGGCGCTCCCGCCCGCAGCTGGCTCCCAGCGTGCCTGAAGGCCCTGCACCTACAGCATGATTAATTATGCGACGTAACAGCACGGCCATTCTTCAGGCTGATTTGTTTTCGTTCATGTTTTCACCCTGAGAGCTGCAGAGATCAAGCATGCAAATGATGACAGGTGTGATTGATGCCTCTGTGTCGGGCAGGGAGAGGCACACTGATATAATTGTAAAGAAAACAGTTATTTGCCACGATTTACAAGGCGCTGTTGCATTGCGGGGGTCTGACGTCGTCTGGAGGGTGGGGGGGCACGTTTTCATCTGGTTGGAAATCCCTCCCCCGGGTCTGACCTCCCCGTTTGCCCGGAGGAAAGGCATCAATAGCGTATCGGTGAATGTCGATGCCGAGGAGCTGGACGGACGCCTGTGATCGGGGCGGTCCGATCAGCGGGGACACGAAGGGCCTTTCTGAGCCGTGCAAGGCGTGCATGGCGATGAAATCCTGTTATTACATTGTTTATGTGCAAATCCAAAGCTATTTAACGGGTCTGAGTTAGTCTCCAGCTGGGGATTGACTGAAGTGAACCCGGGGGCAGGTATCCAGCTCAGAGCTCAGTCCGACTCTTTACTGATGCAGGTACCCAGTACGGGTTTTGACCTGTTTTACACTTTTACCCAGAGCCTGGTACGTTAGCTAGCTGTCCTTAAAGCTGCCCTTATACTGACCTGCCCTCCAACTGGCGTTCCTCAAACAGGAACACACTGACACACTTCTCCGTTCAAGTCGCTCAGAATTAGGATGTGAATATATGGGATGCTTGGTATCTGTCATCACAGTCAGATCCAATAGGGGGCACTCACGATGGACTCATTTCTGAATGAGGAGCTTTGCGCATACGTATCCCTGACCCCTGCACACCCGTGTTCATGACACGTATGACATATTTACATGGCTTTCCCCCCCCCCGTCCAGTGATCGGTGGCCCCACCTGTGATCAGAAGCCAGAACCTTTTGTCTAAATATTTTAGACAAACAGGCACACACACACACACATCGCCCCCATCGCCTTCCAGCCGTTGCTGGCTGACTTTTTGCCCCAGTGCCTATTTACACACCCTTTTCACCTGCCAGTGACCCCCCCCCCCCCCCCCCCCCCACCTCTCCCCCTTCCCCCCCCCCCCCCCCCCCCCCCGCCCGCGTGTTTGCCGGGTGCTTCTTTCTCCAAACCTATTTGGTGGGTGGGGAGAGGTTTGT
>JAOYFF010000027.1:21139682-21152314 GCA_025773925.1 Cryptomyrus ogoouensis
GGCACTCCGAGAGCGTGGTACAGAATCAAATAGAGCACATTCCGACACAATCTGGTCTTCCAGTAAGCATAGTGGTTTTATCCATAAGGAAATTCAGGTTTCCTTAATTTGGGGGGGGGGGGGGTATTCTCAAAGGTTCGGCTACTGCGCCAAGATTTGGTCTGCGGTGGCGCTCCTCAGGACATCCCAGCTACTCGCTTAAAAGGTCATGCAGGAGACCCGACCCCATGGGGGAATAGCAGCACAGTCTAGGTGAGCGTGCCATAGGGGAGTAGCGGAACAGTCTAGGTGAGCGTGCCGAGGTCCCCGGTGGTGTCAGTCAGGCCAGCAACTGCCTGTGCGGTTCTGCGAAGTGTCACTGGGGACCCTAAGGGGCCGGTATTATGCCTGGGGTTACCTAGCAACTCATAATACCGTGATGGCATTAAGGTTTCTCCTTATTTTAGCTGACAAGACATGATGGAAGCGCAGAGAAGGGCAGCGTCGGGTAGGATGAGCTGCAAGACCGAGGCTCAGCGCCGGCAGGTAAATGTTACACCTGCAATCCCCGGGAAACAGGGGGTGTCCCTGGCTATGTGTAACACGCAGGTCCAAAGCACAGTCAGACCACAACACTGTGACCGGCATCTGATGAATGAAAAGAAAAGAAAAGAAAAGAAAAGAGAAACAGCTGGACCCAGAACCATGAAATGGCACAGACTGGGGGGGTGGAGGCAGTTAGTGGGACAGTTTCAGGTCAGCAGAGATAAACTGCCGATCCAGTAAATGTCACTTTTTATCCTCTCCCTTCAGGTGGATTCAGAGTCACAGTTAAACATGGCATGTCAATATCATCCCGCTGCCGTGAGTGACGGGCCGGACTCATGCTGTTCCAGCGTGGCCTTGTAAGACGATAAAGGCGGCCCAGCGGGAGATTCCGCCACTCGCTTATCTTAATCCGGCCCCAGTTATGACATTTGTTTAAACAGACCTCCTTTACGAGTCTGCCAGCAGATTTGTGCTTTTGCTGTGCTTGGACGCGCAGGCACAGCGCTAACGTCGTAGCATTAGCGTCATGGCATTAGTGTCACAGCTGTAGAATCATAGCGTCAGCATCACAGTATTAGCATCCCGATGTCGTGGCGTTAGCGTTGCAGAATTAGTGCTTAGCACATGACCTAGGCATACCTGGCCTTGGATAACATGGAGCGGATGCAGTTCTGTGTATGAGTCCATGTGACTTTGCATCTACAGTTAACCAGCATCTGTCCAGCTGGCCATTCCTATACTCACTGTTGATTTACAGTCAGTGCATTTCAGCTTGTGTTTTCCTCCAGAGCAGTGTAATGGGTGACAGGGTTATCCTTTTCCTGAATAGACACAGGGAGTAGATACATGCTGATTTTCATCTCACGACGGGACGGGAGGTGTGTGTTTGTTTGCTTCAGGTGCTGAGCTGCAACTCTAACACCCCCAGATACCAAAACAGAGAAACGAACACACCAGCTACGCACTAAAGGGCCAGAACGCAGCACATGTAAGCGGAGACGCGGATCCCCTACCGGAGAATGACATCGCGGGAGCAGTGAGCTCTGAGATATATGGCCACTGGATGCGGGAACCACAATATCACTTAGCTTTGTTGCTTTAGGCTTGCTTCTGCGGGGCTTTTCTGAGGGGGCACTCTGGCTTGACACACTGCAAATTTTCTGCAAGTAAAAATCTCCCATCTGCAAAGACCCATAACTTAAGAAAAATTTCAGACCCCCCCCCTTAAATTTTGGGGGATAATTCAAACAACAGCCTCAATACTGTAAACTCTGCCCTCCCCCTTTCTACCCAGAGGCATGTTGCTTGATTGTGGCCTGCTGGTCCTCTCTCTCGCTCTCTCTCTCCCCATCTCTCTCTCCCCATCTCTCTCTCCCCATCTCTCTCTCTCTCCATGTCTCTCTCTCCCTCATTTTTTCCACACTCACATGCGTTTCTGTGAGGATATTTATGGAGACGCACGCACTGGAGTTTCGGGGGGAAATCACATTTTTGCCATTTGGAGCCAGTGGGAGATCACCAGTGCTGCTATCATTCATAACTCATCTCCCGCTCTCCACTCCTGATGGATTTGTACTCTTTTTAGAATTCCTCAGCTCTTGATACATCGATCAAGGCCATCAAACAGGAAAAGAGTCCCCCACTGTAAATTTAAATGTGTGTTTGCTTTAAAAATGTCAGTAGCTACGCATTTTAGGAGCTGAATAGAGTTCATGTTCAGCTATAAGGTCCTGTAAATGCATTGAAGCTTCACTGGATTCCAGACATTTCCTTTAGCTTAAATTACAAAGGCTATGTGCCCTTAATAAGGGAACTCAACAATAATTGATTTGAAGGGGACACTTGCTCATGGGGGGGGGGGGGGGGTAGGGACATATAGAATGAGCCTCATGTTTCTCAGGGTTCGTGAAACAGGTCAAAAACCAAATGGAAAAAAAAAGTTGTCAAAATGTTGGAAAAACTCAAAAGAAAAATTACAGGTACATTATTTGTTTTAACAGTTGCGAACGGGGACATATGGGAATATTTAAGAGCGTATTTCTCAAGCACTTGGAAGCTGGCCTTTCTCTGGAAGGTGGAGAGTAAGCATGGAGATCACAGAAAGGTAAGGGGTTTGTGTTTTACACGGCCCGCCGAACGTGACCTTCCATCAGGAACATTTGATAGCTGATCCCCTCCCTCCGACACGTACCCACCACGCTTCGGCAGAATGCTTGGACCTCATACTTCTTCTTGGAAATGAAACGCAATTAGCATCTGTTTTGCTAAGCTGACGGCGATTCCGATGTTCACATCCGTTTGGCGGACTGACGACCCCGATGCCCCTGCGGGTGAGAGGTCAGCTGGAGGTGGGAGCTATCACCCCGGCTGCCCACTGAACATCTCATCTGATGTTTTTACTCGGAATAAGACAGTGGGTCACACAGTGTAACGTTTATTTGTTCTCATTAGAGAAGGAATCTTCCACGACAGCACAGGAAATATGTATCTTCAGGGCAGAAACAACAAACTTTAAAAATCTTACAGCAGACGCCCCTTTCCTGTACTTTTGGGACCTTCTACCTTTCAAATTCCCTGACTGGGACCAGTGAAGTATATCTGTCGCGCTCGGAACAGAGACTACGCTGACATCTGCGCTATCCCACGATGCACCTTGCTGAGAAGGCCCACCTGGAGCTGTGGGCTTACATCTCGGGGTGCCTGGGTACAGGGTTTCAGTCCCGTGAACCAGCTGGGCTTGGGGCGGGGGGGCATTGTTCCCAGTGCATTCCCCCTCATCCGGTTTGTTATTGATGAGAACAGGATACATGCGAGGACTGACAGTTTGGGGGTGTTACTTGATTACAGTATTGCGTTACCTTTTTGGCAAGGGGGGAGTGAGAGAGGGAGAGCGGTTAGGGTGTGGGGGGGGCGACGTGTAGCAGGGGCCATGTGTTTGCTATTAATTTATGTATTATCATTTTTCATTCTGACATAAAGAGTTCTGGGAGGGCGCTGTACATTGTAAACGGTAATGCCGAAAGAGCCTAACCCGTCAGCACCAGAACAGTCGTGACAGTGGGACGATTTTGGGGGGGGGGGGGGTGGGAAGCGAGGGGGGGGCACACAGAGAGGGGCGGGGGCACTTAGGGGGCTCCAGGTTTAAAGGGTGTAAGGAACTAACCCTTATGCTGTCGTTGCCACGGTAACGCTGCGGCCTGCCACGGTAACGCTGCGGCCTACCAAGGTAACGCTGCGGCCTGCCACGGTAACGCTGCGGCCTGCCAAGGTAACGCTGCGGCCTGCCACGGTAACGCTGTGGTCTCATCACCGATGGCACTGGCCACTCCTATAGGATGCCCTGTGGCGACTGTGTTCCTGCACGTGCTAAACCTTCTCTTGTCCGCATTGCTGAGTGGGACAGGCTTTGAGGGCCAGTGGAAGGCAGGTCGTGGAGATGCTGGGAACAGGCTGTGGTACACACGTCTGAGTGTCATAGGCAAGGGCATACCTAGGCATTGTGGGCCGCACTGTAGATACAATTTGTCGAGATGTATAAATTATAACATTTCGCACTGAGGGGCAGAGGTGGAAAGTTCAGGTCCAGAAAGTACAAATCCAGACCAAGGTTTGTTTCAACCAACCAGCTGAGTACCTTGTGACTGTGACTCTACTCAACTATTCGGTTGAAACAAAACCGTGGACTGGATGTATATTTTCTGGATCTGAACTTTCCACCTCTGCTCAGGGCCCCTATAAAGTGCTGCCAGGGTATCCACGCCCCTCCGACCCCCCGCTGACGAGGCTTAGCTTACCAATGTGTTTTACATTTCAAACAGTAGTGCATGGTCTCTGCCTTTAAGGCGTCCATCTTGGGGCTTGGCCCGGCCCGGCCCGGCCCCCCTGCCTGCCTGCTACGGCCTTTTTTTGATTTAGTCATGGAAAACTGCCCTTCCTACTTTTTTGATGGTTGATTGCAAGCATATGGGAACCCAATGAATTTTTCTGCTTTTTAAATGCCGTACGTCCCAGAAAGAACATGCCATTGTTTTTTTTTTTTTTGTTGTTGTTTGTGTCCGTATCTCTTGCGGAGCTTGTGTAAAAACTCATGAAAAGGTTATTGTCAAAGGGCCAGTCAAAAGACTGGTGTGATATCCATTTACATTTTATATATGAAATATTTAAATATTTATAAATAAAGGCATAACACATTATAGTCAGTTTAATTATGAAGGTATAGTGCATTATAGATGAGAGCTTTATAAGGCATTCATAATGCATAATAAACATGGCTATAAAGTGTTATGCCTTTTGATAAATATTATAGCCATGATTATAATGCATTATGAATGCCTTATAATAGATTATGAAAGCGTTTACAAATTGCTAAAAGCATGGCCTTAAGTAAAGTGTTACTGCTAGTTCTTATTTGTTGATAATCTAACGCCTGACTTCTAATACGTCTAATAAACATGAATATGGCTGTAATGCTAACACTGGTGCACCTGTCTGAGGAAATCTAATTATTTGTTGAAGAAATCCTTGAGACAACTGTATTTTTTTCATGTACGATACAAAAAAGGGGGTATATATTAAACTCAATGTAATTAATTAATTGTGCTAATAATA
This sequence comes from Cryptomyrus ogoouensis, assembly GCA_025773925.1. NCBI lineage: Eukaryota > Metazoa > Chordata > Actinopteri > Osteoglossiformes > Mormyridae > Cryptomyrus > Cryptomyrus ogoouensis. The sequence continues at coordinate 21,144,819 of JAOYFF010000027.1, forward strand.
TTTTTTAAAATGAAATTCATGGTTTGGGGAGTGTGTTTAAAGGTTCTGCAGTTAAAGTAAAAACCAAAAATTCAGGTAAGTGATGTTTCGCGATGTCAGCTCTGAATCTGTGTCCGCTCGGCGTGCCTTTGGTGCTTATAAAATATAACTTTCCGGTGTAAAGCCACGCGGAGAGGGAGCGCAGCTCGGAACGTCTTCATTACGCGGCGGGCAGCCGAGCGCTTCACCCGGCCAGATGCTCCGGGACCTTTCGGGGCGGTGGCTGCGGAGACCCGGCGCTAGCCCAACATAAATCATGCGGGTGCTGCACGCAAACAGCCCCGTAAAAGTGAGGGACAGCCGGCTTAGCGCGCTCCCCCAGCTGCGCGTCCGTGCCGCGGACTGCCGCTCCGCATCCCCCCAAACGCCGCGAACAAGCGGCACGGACACGCTTAAAGTGATAGTGATCGATGAGCTGCAGATCTGGAAAATATGATCCTATTTGCGGTTCGGTCTGTTTTTCGTTTAAATCCCTGCTTTCTGTCTATTTAGGCAGCGACGCTCCGCTTGGGTCAGTCTGATGCGGGGCTGGGGGCGCTTGTCCCCGGGGCTCCGGCATCGTTTCGGGACTGAGGCCGGAGGAAACCCCGCTCCCCCACCATACCGATATAAACCAATAGAAACGCCTTTGTCTGTTCGTTTCCTTATACAGTATTCCAAATAATTTAGCTATCTACATGGTTGTTTTTGGAACAAAAACGTATCAATCCGTTTTCCCCTTATCGATTGTGAATTGGGGGCCGTAGGATTCACCTGGATCGATTTAGGCTGTCTTTTTTCGTTTAGTTGCATAAGGAGTCTGGCCATTTTATTGTAGTTCCTTCATGTTTCTGTAGCAGATGATCTGCCTGTGGTTTATAGTGGTGATTTTAAGATGTAACAGGTGTGTTTGCCAGTTTGTGGGATGATCTTTTGTTCCTGTTGTAAGCACGCACACCAAATAAAAATTCTCCAACACTATCCTCCCATAAAATCCCCCCACCCCCTTATTTACTGTTTAGTTGACTCACAACAGGCCCGTTTACTTCTGAGTTGTTCGTCGGGCTGATTACGTTGCTTTTAGTGTCTGTCCCTGATGTGGCTTGACTGATGTAGGTGACTCAGAGACTCGGAGTCTTCCCCAGGCCACACGGCAAACGACGGGCCACAACGCAGGAGTGTCACAGGCTGCCTGTGCTTGCCTGTGCCTTGCTGTGTCCCTATAGCGATGCATATGCCTGCACACCTGTCATCTGTCAACTTGATTTCTTTAATCACAATAAACGCCGATCAGGGTTTTCTACGCACTCTGTCAAACACGGCCGGCTGAATGCAGCCTTTCTACAGGCTGTCCAGGCGCCAGCTTTTCCACACACCTCAGACGTAAACTGAAATCCTCCTCCTGTGAGACATGATCTAAGCCGTAAGGTGACAGTAAGGCAAAACAGCTGGATCTCACCCCTGTGATATTTCTTTCTCGGTAGACAGCAGGACGGACCTTTTGCCAGTGCGACCTTATAGCCAAACCCTGGGTGAGTGCGTTTCTGAGAATGGCGACGTGGTTCCTGCCCTGACCCGATACAGGCTTTGCTATAAACGTCTCTGAGGAAAAGCTCACCAACATGTCCCTGCCATTATGGTTTACTGAGGCGTGATTCTCCCCGCTGTGTGTTTTTATTTATCTTTAAGTGCAGACAAACTTCACACGCTCACTGTCCCGCCAGTAAAATGCCTTCCCAGGGGAGCAGAAATATCTCAGCTGGCCTAAACAAAAGTGATTTTAATGCGATATTACGTTTTCATTTCCTGTGTCGGCCAAATGTTTCGGTGCTCGACAGATCCCCGTGCCGTGTTGTGATTCGGTCGCCTAGGAAACTATCTTCAAAACAGAAGCCCTTGTAAATTCTCCCGAGATGTTTCAGACACGTTTTCCTCGGCACCCTCGCGGCCTGGCTGTGCTCCACACCGGGGGGAGAGGGGCTCCTGCCCCGTGCCAGCATCCTCCTCACGGGGACCCCAATCCGAACCTGGCTTCGCTCCATACCGGGGGGAGAGGGGCTCCTGCCCCGTGCCAGCATCCTCCTCATGGGGACCTCGATCCAAGCCTGGCCAGCTCAGGAAGGACAGGGGCTCTTGCTCGCCGCTGCGGTTTGGGCACCATACCCATCGCCTCCGTGCCACGTTAGAATTTCTCCCAGCGAGCTATCAGATGGAAAATGACAGGCGATGGCGGCAGCCAGGAACGAGTGAATCGCGTCTCGAATCCTCCCAAGCGACTGACTCTCACCCGGCGAAAGGGCCGTCACAGTGGTGGTGCTTTTCTTAAATGTGTCCTGGATGTCTGAAGCCTCGCCTTGGACCATGAACACCAGCCTCACTCATTTCCTGCCGAGTCGTCACCTGCTTTCAGAGCCTCCTCTGACATGGCACGCCTTACAGAGTGTGTCCCATTTCAGGATAGTACGAGCCCTGAGCAGCAGGACCAACCGGCACCTGGCACAGCGTCTACCCTCAGGCCTCTACCCTCCCAGACCAGGACCCACGAGAAGCACACTGGCACCTGTGGGATCTTTTCATATCTAATCACCGGCTGTATGAGTTTCAAACTCCTATTAACTCTATAAGCGTATTTGCACACATTCCAAAGCTGTCTGTATCTCACCTTCAGTTATACATCTAATTTCTATTTCCATCGATTTAACTTTATTCTATATATTTTTTACTAAAGTTTGTCTTAATTGTCTGTTTAACTGTTTCCTTCATGTCACTTGCACCAAAACAAATCCCTCACACTTTGCATACTTGCTGAATAAAACGATTGAGATTCTCTTTCAGAAAGCACACGCTGGGAAGTTTCGGGAATAATTAGGGAATACCATCGCACGTACGCGAGTGCCCTAACGGCAGATCCAGGTCTGTTAATAACCGTACCCCTGTTTCCGTGTCAGCTGGCAACTGGAGCCTCAGACTGCGTGATTCGACACGGTTAGTTATGATATGATTGGGTTTGCGACTTACTCATATTCGTAAACTCAGCCTGAAGTGTGACATCACAGCCCTAAGAATTACTCCTGTTTTAGAGTTTAATGCAGCGAACCTTAAAAAGAAGCATGGGACTTAACAGGGTGTGAGGAAAGTGGTCCCGTGTCCATGGGAGTTTAATGAAGCCTTTTACATCGTACCGATTGCCTTTCCAAAGCCGTATAACGGAATTATGGGATGTGCAGGATGAGACAGAGCATTCCGACACATGCAGCAAGGGACTGACGATGGATCATGTTTCGCTAGTAAAGTGACATCATTCTCGCCGGTAAAAGCTGATATTTTACTCGCTTACGAGGGGAGAGGAGACAGTTTATGACAGGAGTCTCCTGCTTTCCGGTGACATGGGCTTGTTTTTGGGGTCCACCGTTATTAACGAGCGTCTCTCGACCACGAGCTGGGATGGATTTCACGGCGCCTGAGAAGTTGTGAGTGGGAGGAGATTAAGGTCTTTGCCGCTCAGGATCAGGGACAGAAACGCGGCCTGCGTGGGAGCCGGGGCGGCTGTAGCAAAATCGCTGCATCCTTTTCCGTCTCAGTCATCTCGCCTCCCATCGCCTCCCCATCCCCCACCCCAAAGTGAACTTCTGCAGGTCAGACCTTCCTCTTTACGGGGAAGTCCTTCTTGTCCAGTCTAGCTCTCCAGACAGCCCTTTGGGCCATTTCCAACCCCCCCAACCAGGACCCTAAATTCCCCTGTGATGCTAACATTGTATCCACTCCCCCCCCCCCCCCACCCCCCCCACCACCCCGTACTCCCCTAGAGTATAACCCCCTCCACCCAGTGCATCCTCTCCTTTATCCCTGTAGAGTATGACCCCCCCACCCCACCTAGCACATGCTCTCCTTTATCCCTGTAGAGTATGACCCCCCTTGGTTTGTCCATAATTTTTTTCTGTTTTATGGCTCGATTCTGTATTTAGGTGCTTCTGTGGACAAGCTCCCTGTGCGGAATGTGTGTTGAGGAGTAACCCGTAGAGCCCATGTCAGGACCAATGCAGATCGGCCAGCAGCATCGATGGCACACACTGGTGGACGGCATTCTTTCCAGTCCTCGATGGCGGCACTGCTGTCCCTGGGATTACAGACCCCATCAAAAACAACGACTCACTTCCTGACCCTTAGAATGTTTACTTACGGTACACACGCGAGACGCGTAGAACAACAGAGCCCGTTTCCCAGGGAACCAGCGGGGGCGCCGTCCTTCCCGGGCTGCCTTGTTCTGGAAGCGTACCTCTGAGCTACGCTAGCGATTAGCGTAGACTGTCGGTGATAAATTAAGCCGCAGGCGAACATCCCAGAGCACCGTCTTTTCTCTGCACTCAGGGCCGCTTGGTAACCCCTGAGGCGCGATCCAACAGCAACAATGACCTCAAGGGTGGCTGTTTGACTTGGTGTCTGTCTCTGCTCTGGCTTATTCCACCATACGGAGTCTGAAAGCTTCGGCATAGTGCGGTGTGGCGTAAATCTGAACGGACATACGGAAAAAGCCGCTAAACGCGAGCGTCACCGGTAATTTGCTTCCAAGAAGCGGTGCCGCGGAGCCCGGGGTGGAGCAGGCTGACGGATCCAGCTGTGTGATTGAAAGGATTTCCTCTCTATCTGGAAGGGGATTGGACGCAAGACACACTCAACTCCTGCCTGTTTTTGTGGACGCTTAATATGCAGGACTGCGCCAACTGCATGCGCCTGCGGTCCAGCGATTACATGGGACACAGATCACGGATGTCTCTGCTTGTCTCCGATTCCCCCCCAAACCCTAACCCTAACCCCCCCTCCCCACCGAGCCACCTCAGCCATGCCATAGACCGCAATCCCCCACCTCTGGTCACCCCTGTAGGTCACTGGGCTCTCCCTCTCTCTCTCTCTCTCTCTCTCCCTGTCCTCCGCCATGAGCCAAACACATCCAGCTAATGATCTCAGTGCTGTTAAACAGAATGAAAGACCGACAATAAGAAAAAAAACACAGGTGCGCTGGGAAGATTCCAGAAACATCCTGGGCACATTACTACTGAGGGAGAGGGGGAAAGAGATGGAGAGAGGGAGAGAGAGAGAGAGAGGGGGCCCAGGGCCTCGTAAAAGTCCTCGATCAGCTTTTAGGAACCACGTTCCTTCAGCCAAAGAAAAACTAACGGAATGTGTGTAAAAGTGTCGCAAGTTTGACGGTCACCATGCCTCTGAAATCCAGGGGGCCTTTAAGCAGCATGCTGAAAACAGCAGGGCTGGGCGGAGGAGCAGAAGGCCTTGTCTACCCAAACTTCTGCTGGCCAGCTACCTGCCACCTGGCATGATCACTCGTCACGGCCCCGATGCAGGAAGGCTGCTATGTGCAGACACACCAAGCACCCAAAGCAAATTCACACATTTTGTTTATATGAAATCTACGTCTTATTGTGATGCCAAGATAATGTCGCTCCTGACTGTAAGGCCATGGTCACCGTAAGCTTTAAGGAAAGTATTAAGGTGAAATATGAAATCAGCTTGTAATAACAGGGTTTTACTGTATTGTGCGACTGAAGCAATTTACGGCCGATCTCACGGCGAGATTTAAGTAGCTGCTGTTGCTCTTGGTTCCTCGCCTGCATGATACATTTTTCCATGTCTCACACACTTTTTAAACCTGTCATCGGTGGACTTGATGACATTTTCCCTAATGTCATGCCGTTTATTCTCCCAGCAGTCAGCGCGCCATAAATAACGGCTCGGTCGCCTTTGTCTTTCTGACACCCTCGGAGATGTCACACCGCCATCACATGCTTCCCCTCTGTCCTGCGCTGTCTTTCCTGGTGGTGTGATCCGCCACAGTGCTGCAGGGTTACTTGTACAGTCCAGTAATCTCATATTCTTTTGCTGTGATCACATGATTTTCACGAGTGCAGATTCACTCCTACATACGCTAATACCCTGCATCAGCACTCTTGTCTCGCAGTCTATGTAATGGCCAACTATAAAAAACCCCGAACACCTGTCAATTACGAGAAACACCGTCTTTGATGCCAGAGGCCTTTTCACAGCTTTCTACAGTCTGAAAGGCAGCAGGCTAGTTAGATAAGGGTTATCCCACTGAAGTCACCTTCTCACAACCGTTTAGAGTTTTATCTCTGAGACAAATTGTGCGTGAGAGTTGTCTTGTGGGCCTCTAAGTCAGCAAAGAAGTGAGAGAGTGAGTGAGTGAGTGCTTGCGTGTGGAGGGGGGAGGGGGGATCTTCAGAGGAACACGGGAGGCAAATTTTGAGATAACGCTGATGGAGGAGATTGCATGTCAGATTACCGGCATTAAAAGATCGGGTTTATCTTCCTCGAACTGCGGCGTTGCTGTTATTCTAATGGCTTCTGGCAGCAGTATCTGTTCTGAGGTGGCGGTGCTCTCCCCTCTCTGCATGGGCCAGGAATGAAGCCGGTATCATCTGCTATCAGGCATAAGATTAAGACCTCAGTCCTGCCATGGGCTGGCGCAAAGCTCAGGTACAACAAAATGCGGAGTCTCCGCAAGTCTGCCCACAGCTTTGAACCAGAAATCCGGTGCTCCACCGTCCTGGATGCCATTGCTCCCTGCCGAGGACGGCAGGAAGGTCTGAGTCACGGCGGGGATCTTATTTTCAGACAAGCCGACTCCTGGAATCGTCTTCAAGCCCTCGATTGGTTCAAGGTGTGCCTGCTCAGGCTGGCTCGCTTGTATAAAGCTGCTCCATTGTTACAGCGCTGAGATTCATGTTCTCACACAATGTTTTATCAATCAGAAGATCCCGCCTGGCTGGTTCTCATGTGCTTCTGCTCCTTTTATTGTTCTTCTCCGGGAGGGACAGCGCTCTGTTCTGCTGGACTTTTTCATGGGAAATGCCCATCAGCCTCAGGCATCCTGCCCGCTGCTGTGTAGCCTCAAATAAAAGCCTTTGGGTCGATAAACACCGCTCCGGTAATTCTCATCTGATATTCTTCGGACCCAATGTTATTGTGTTGCTGCCGAAGCTCCTTTGGACCTGCTGTCTTTTGGGGAGGGGGGAGGGGCAGAGTTTGAACATTTCTGTCCACTGGGCACCAGGTGGCGTGGTGGTTAAGGTGCCTTCAGAGGATTCTGCAGCCATACAGCTCATCCGGCTTAAATTCATACCCTACATCTTTGTTATTTACATGTTTCTTTCTATCTCTACCCCAATTTTACTATTATTCTATTTATGGCCTTTTTTGTACTTTTGTGTCGATTGTTTTTTTAATTGTATTTAATTTAATATCATGCTACCACCTGCAGCAAAGGAAACTCCTTGTACTTTTTTGCTTGGCCAATAAAAGATTTTGATTCTGGTAAAACCTCAAGGATCTGGATACAAACAAAACAGACAGCAGCCAACAAGTGGGGTGGGGCAGGGCGGGGGGGGGGGGGGGGTGGGAAGCCAAAACGGGGCCCGGGACTCCCGGGGAGTGGCCCTAGCGCCTGG
>JAOYFF010000027.1:21170783-21189327 GCA_025773925.1 Cryptomyrus ogoouensis
GGGGGTGGCGAAGAGGCAAAACGGCAAAGTGTGGAATGGCTGTTATTTCCTGTGCGGCCAACAGGCAGACAACTGGGACCTCATGGTTTAAAATAATATATACAATATAAAATAGAGAGGCGTACATGAGGAAGGCCGACTCACACGCTCGCCTGGCCTTTGAAAGCATCCCTCTGTGCCGTAATTGTGAAACTGAAGTCCGCAGCGGATTCGCCCATAAATCTAGTATTTCGTGATGCTTTTGGCAGAGTAAACAAACATGCAGAACTAATAAGAGTGAGGCCGTTCCAGGGAACGTTTGTCAGGGGTGAGTCAGGTTCACGCATGACTGCGGCAAAAATCTTCCCAGCTTTCGAGGCCAATGCACTTGAAGCGGGTGCGGTCTGACCGTGCCGATCAGTCAAGGTGCAGGGTTTGCTATTCCAGGGCATTCGAGCCGCCCTACGGCAGGAGTGTCGTGTGAATGGGCCAGACCATGTGGTCTGGGAGAGCGTCACATGACCGTAGGAGAGTCTGATCCCCTCCCGGAAGGACTTGGGGGGACAGTTGCAGTGTTACAGGGATGACGCAGTGCACAGCCTCTCGCTTCTCTGTCCTGATGTTTAGTCCTTCCCTGTAAAATGTGATCCTTGGAGGAATGGGTCTTTTATACGGATTTTACGGCGTTCCCATCTAAACCTTTTTTTTTGCTTTGTTGTTTTACCAGAGGAGTAAAACTTTTATGTGAGGGAACTCAAAGTTGTGTCAATATTATGTGTATCAATATTTCCCCCCACTGTGTCCTGGGGATGGCTTCGTGCTTGGGGGGGGGTTCACCCCCTGCCACATGACCCCGGTGACGGGCAGGCCCACCCTGGCATCGTCTCCTGGGCTCCTCCCCGCCGGGGTGGCGCTGCACGATGGGTGGAACGTTCGTAAAAAAGAAGAGGGTTTTTTTGTTAGAAAGATCAAAAGATCGAATGTGAACTTAATGGGAAAATGTACAGAATCTTTCAGTCCAGGCATAGATTTAAATATACATTTATCTTCCATTCTTAGGTTCAACTTTCAAGGCACAGATTATTTAAACTGAGAAACCTTTCCGCTAAAGATATTTAGTGGGTGTATGAAGGCGTGTTTTTCAAAGAATCCATCACGGATATTACAGTATAGATCTGGTTCTAACCCGTAACCGCATGTAAAACATCTCTCTTTCCCTGACGAGGGCATCTCTCCATCTCTCTTTGTTTTCCTACAATGTGAAACTTGTCTTTAAATACTTTAACAAATACGCTGAAAGCGACAGGCTATGAATCTGCCAGGGGAGTCCAGGCGTTTAACATCTATTTGGCAGTTATCAGTCACTTTTTAATTGAAGCAAAGTCTTTTCACAGCAAATTCCCCCGTACAGTAACAACATAACCACAAGACAACTCCTGTTCTCCTACTGAACAATGGCGTTCTGTGCGATGTGTCTGCCGGGGAGTTTACGGCGCCCTGGGGACACGCTCGCTATCTTGTTATTGTTGACACAACCCTTGTGGCTCTCGGGATTATTTATCACGCTGTACCTGGCTGAGCGAAAGGCATTCTGTTCGGAATGTAACGCTGTCGCTTAGCGCTTTATACAAGGTGGGGCTGCTTTCCTGGCAGACTTTCCCGCAAAACGCGTGCACACGACACAGAGCAGCCCTTTTCTTCTCAATCAGCACGGGTAGCGGCCGACGTCACGATGACCGACATGCGTTATCCCTCCAGTCCCGGTAAGAATCAGAACCAAATCACAGCAGAACAAACTGGGTTTTCATCGGGCTGTCTGCTGCAGAGGAATGCGGCGGCACTTGGGGCGAGGGCCGGGCCCTGACTCACAAACGACACCTCACACATGTGCGCCTCCCCCCCCCCCATCGTGACAGGAGGATGCTGGGAGACATCTGAGGAAGCCAGCGCTGGATCCTTACAATAATAAACACCTGCGATTCTTCACTCACCGGATTTGGTGAGAAGAGGGAAAAAAATGGATGTTTTGCTCGCTTTAACTTCATCGGGGTTTACATGACCGGACAGGTTAGGTCTCTTTCGGCGTCATCCTGAAGTGAACGGCAGGGTTTTTACCCCGGAAAAAAAAAATCTTCAAAATTCCTGCCTTTTATGTTCAAGCACAAAGAAAAATCTCAATCCTGATGATATCAGCAAGTTTTATGAATTGTCATGAAGAAATAATGACCTAATAATTCACCAGAGTTAAAAGTTATTTAATAGATTTGCCTGTAACGTATTTATGTGTTCAGCAATCTTGTACTATTGACCATAATGTCACGTTTTGCTGAAGTGCGGTGATCCAGCGCCGTTTTGATGGATGTGAACAAACATGGCTACCCACAGCGTTTCTTTACCTACTTGTCTTGAATTTGTGTTGAATTTCTCACTCGCTGTGTCCCGTCAGCCCTGCCCCCCCACCCCCACCAAGTTGTACCGCTTCATCCTAATGCTTCTTGGCCTGACGGAGAGCCGTAGACATTGGTAACGGGATGCCGTGGACAGAGAAACGAAAATTTAGGATGCAGAGGAAAATCCAGCCTGCGCTCAAATGGACTTAAATCCTCTCAATCAAACTGGAGGGGGGGGGCAGGTACAGCTCAGTGACTAACAGCCTGTGCCAGGCATGAAATCCGTGAAAACGGGACTGTATATTATCAGCCGCTGATACTTTCAGCGAGAAACAGGACCAAAGTGTCCATGAGACCAATCAAAGCTCCCTGTATATTTTCACTTGCAACGTAATATTTTGTTGAGTTCACAGTAGACAGTTTCTTAAAGAAGGCATTGTGTGATCAGGATTTGATAAATTATCAAAACAAATCAATTGTATACCAGATTTTATTTGGCATCGTGTGCGTTTTATAAAGCATAAAATCATTCTCTGGCCCCCTTCTGAAATCATACCAGAAGGGTCCAGCCAATCCGCCCCAATCGATGCGTGGGCATGGGGGGTGTGGCTGATTCCGGTTTGCATGTGCCCCCCCACCCGTTGCTTGAGCACCATGGGAACATCTTGAGGAGATTGCTATCAGGAACCTGTACTGCAGGGGTGGAGGGGGGGTCAAACACAAAGCGATATTGTGTCTCATGGAAAGAGAGTCTTCCGAAGCGTTCCGCGAAGCGAGGTGTTTTCCGAGCGCCGCGCACAATCCCGCATTGTTATGGATTTGGCAGAGGGTTCGAAAAAAAAAAAAAAAACGAAAAACATGAAAACGTTCAGAGAAGGCGGCACATGTGCTGCACTGCGGCCTTATGAAGGGCGTAGATCCTCCTGCAGTGATACCATGGTGCTGCCATCAGGAACGGGATCCAGCTGCTAACTGCCGTGAAGAGCGTCTGATGTAAATGACAGCAGACACCGGGTAGGGGCAAGACCCTGCCGTGGGCCCCTGAACCTGTATAACAGTCAATGGCAAGCGCATCTGGGCCGAGTCGGGCGACCCACCTCTGCGCCAGTGGTGACATCACATATCGACCAGTGCTATCCAGGGCTATTCTTTATTCATCTCTCTCTCCTTCCCGTTTTTATGAACGTTGGTAGAAATAATGTGTGGTAGGCGTAGGCCAGCCCCGATTATGTTCCGAGTTAGACTACAAGTAAGTCATTGTCATGGCAGCAAACGACATCCCATGTTTCAGGTGTCACTTCTTGGTGGGGGGCAGCGGCTACCCCTCTATAATCCCCCTACGGGTACATAAACAGACCAGCGGCCAGCCAGTGAGCGTCCTCTGTGATTCATGGCGGGCTGAGCTCTCGGTGTGATCCTCCACCTTCATCCTGAATCTGCGGCCCACAGACAGGCGGCACGCAGTCCGCCGTAGCCTGGACGCTGCAGGACAGGCGGTGTGGTTGCCCTCTGGGTCAGTCAGAGCCCCACGCTCTGGCCACAATGGCAGTATTCAAGCTCACTTCCTTCTGGAATTTTCACCCCTCCGCTAAAGAGGTGAAGCGCTAACGTTTTTCTGAATGAGCGGGACAGGCGTCTGTATCGCCACGGTGACTCTGCTTTGTACGTCACAAGGATGGACCCGCGGAGGGTGGAGTTGTGTTTATCTCCATTGTGCAGGATTCATTAACGTACAGACTGTACACCACCCTCCCTCCAGGCTCAAAGGGGTCCGTTTTTTACGTAATACACTTTTATGGGCCTCCCTGGTTCTGTCAGTCCATACAAAGGGACTCAGGCCTTAATCGGTTCCGCATGGCGAGTCCGACTCGATAGTGTGTGCTTTGGCCAGTACTCTGATGGGGAGCCGGGGGGCATGGGACAGGCCAGACCGGACCGGGAAGCCCCAGAACAGGACCGGGTAACTGTCCCAGAACAGAACCAGGCAGCTACAGAACAAAACCAGGTCACTCCCTGAAGAGAACCAGGCAGACCCCACACAGGACCACGCAGATCCTTGAACAGAACCAGGGAGCTGCAGAACCAGGAAGCTGCAGACAGAATGTGAATAGTGGGGGGGGGGGGGCTTCAATCGTATATGAACAGAATCCTCTGCCCCCCCGCCAGCCCTGGCTGTAGCCGGGTGGTCCAGGACAGACCCTCCGCAACTTCATCAGAGGCACAGCGGTGTCCACATCAAGGAAGAGGCAGCGGGGGGGTAGCACAGCTGCTTAGAGCCAGCTGTGTCCTCAGCTCGCCTCCCCCCCACCCCCCTCAGAAAACAGCACTCACTCCTCCGCTGTGAACTGAGCACATTTCACTTCTCTTTTTTTTAAAAAAGAACTAAACACACACAGTAGCTGTAATTCATTCTTATTTAGTTCCCAGCGTAAAACCGCCCATGCTAACCTGAAGCGACAGCGCTAACATCGTTATTGTAACTGCACCGAACACACAGTAATATATCACACGCTGTGATGTGAGCCGCAATTATTCATCCTGCATGTATGAAGAAAAGTAATTAGGGTTTTTCCCCCAGCTGGCAGAACTGAGAATGACCTTATCTGTTCGGCTCCTGTAGCTGTCAGGGAACTTTATCGTCCTGACACCCCCCATGTCATCTCGCCGTAACGTCCCATGCACCGCGCACGTGCGTGCACACAACAGCCAGCACTGTCGCATTGCACACCCCCGAGATGCGGGCGCGGCTCAACGTGCCGGGTACGTGGCGACCGACTGGCATGCCGCCCCCACGGAACACAAAAGGCTCAACGCTAAAAGGGCGGGATTTGGGTGCTGGAGAAGGCCGGTGAGCGGGGATGTGAGGGTGACAGTTTCCACGTCTTGTTACCAGGGCGCCCTCCTGGTGGATGGTTCTGGAAGGGCAAGGGTGGAGGTTCAGGCTGTGCCGAGGACAGCGGAAAGGTTTAGGCTCGGACGGCAAGCAGCTGAAACTCGCAGCGCTGGATGTGTTACTGGTGGCCTGTGTTTCCTGCCAAGACAAATCAGGGACCTGGCCAAGGGTTTACTTTACAGATATTGTTGGGAACTTGATCCTCTGCGGTTCAGATGTGTCCGAAAGTCTCAAGGGTTCCCGGCTGCCTCGTGTCCAGCAGAGCCGTGACAGTGATTTCCCAGCGAGAGGCTCCATGCTGACGGCCGCTCCGTTTCCCGCCGCGTACCGCCATTTGACGGGCCCCGCGCGATGATTAACGGATCTCCCTGGCCGCTCGAGTCCTCCTGTGGATTGCGACGCACAATCACAAACAGATTAAATAAAACAGAACTAACTTGCTCTTCTTGGGAATCTGGCTCAGAGTCTCTGTATTTTTATCATTTTCAAGCGTAAAACATTTGGCGTTAAAAGGCTGTGATTTGTGCGTATGGGAAAGAGGAACATGTGTTCTCGAGCATGCAGGGATCTATGGAAATGTAGGCTGGGCTGCAGCCTTTTGGCTCAAAGCTCTGGCGGTGAACGGGTGTGTCTGTACTTGCCCCGCGCTGCAGGGGGCACCGTCGTGCTCCTATGTGATGACATCCCACTTCGGCATTCGCTTAAGGACGGTATTCAGTGCCAACGAAGGTCACGACGTCCCACCAATCCATGACGATCCTCTCCTGAATCGGAGGGGAGCCTCCCTGTTTTTTTAACTCTTGATTTAGTGATTCTAAAACCCGCAGGAATGCGAGCCGGAATGAATCTCAGCGTCATACATCTTTATCGCCCTTTACACACGGCGCTTAAATAAACTGCACTCGGCTCCGAAAATTAGCATCAATCTAAGGCCTCGGACCCCCTGTTTATGGCCGCGATGATTGCTTTGCTTAAGCAGCCCTTCAGGGTCAAGCAGCCTTGCCTAATATATTTTATGTTTAAAATTCCTAGATTATGATGCTTAATTTAACAAAGGTTACTGTTATAGTCCTTGGCAGGTACCGGTTTTCATAAGCAATTAATTACTGCTCCATCTGGCTGAGACCCCCTATTAAATACTTGGGGGGTTATGCTGCGATGGCTAGCAGTCAAGCCAAATAAGAGTTCATGCTCGTTCTTGTTAGGGGACTCTGTCCGGAGCCGCCGCGTTCCCAGCCTCTGAAGGAGGAGCTCTGTCATAACACCGCGCCAAATACTGAAATCAATGCAAAGTAAATAACGGACTCGCGAAGCCACCCGGCCGGCCATCTTGCCCGGAATGTGCTGGGCTAAGCGAAAAAAGAACCCTTGACAGACACCTGCCAACCAAAGGCCGGCTTCTGGAAACTTCTCTGCTGGACGGGGCCTGTCAGGTGGCCCCGCGGATTCTAAAGAAGCCCTTCCCGCATGGCAGCCTGTTTCCTCTTCCCGTCATTAGAGCTGGGGGGTGCTGGAGGGGGGTCTCCTTCAGAACTACGACCCCAAACACACCTCCGGACCCCCAGTCAAATCTCAGCCCCCCCAAGCCCCATCTCTGAGCCTGCCCCTGCTAGATGAATCCCCCATGAGCCTCTCGGTGTACACTGTCCATGCAGATGTTAAGTTACGGCTGCCACGCTGACTGTGGTGGGGGGGTATGTAACACCCCCACTGGCAGTGAATGCTCGCTGGGATTATCTTTACTGTGAATGTACTTCCTATAAACGTCAAAAAAGGCCAAAGAACAAGATTCCCATATGGACAACAAACTCAAAGCGGTTGCTTGTGAATTATAAACCTGAGTATTTTATTGAACTCCTGAACAACCTCTGATGCAGTGCAGCAATATTTTCTGTGCATCACTAGTTGCTTGGCAACTAATAAGAAAGGGCATCTAGCGAAAACAATGGTGGTGAAGGACCCTGAGCTGCCCCAGGTGATGCCCGCATTTAGGCACTTACAGCAGGGTAGTTACTAAAAAGGTACTAACTAATTAGGGGTATTTTGACGGAATTGATCTACTAAAAGGCCCAGCGGTTTAAATGCATCCATGAAACAGGCTTAGCGTGTCTGTGACATATCAGCATGCAGAGCAGCGGTGTCAGGGCTGTCTGTGTCCTGCCATCTTTGTTTACACGGCCTCTGGGTCTTCCCCGCGCCTATCGGGACATGCCATGGTCAATGCAGTAGTATAGGAGGTTCTTTTAAAGAGTAATTAATTTGTGCTGTTCCAGCTGTTCACCTCCAGGTGTCAGTGTCATAGAGTTCAGGCAGTCGAGCTCTTTTAATGCTTGTGATGATGCTGCTTTAAGAGTAATATTAACACTTTTCCCAATAATTAATCCCCTTTTTCTTGAATCATATTCAGCCTATCGTTAGAAGTTTGGCTCAGCAGTCTGTAAAGAGATTTACTGATCGACAAACAGACACCCCCACAGTGGTGATGTCACACCCCTGGAAAGAGAACACAGACACAGCACGTAAAATGCGTCTCCTTCATGGGAGGAGTCACGAAACGCTGTGTGAGACCACTTCTCTCATCATAAATCAAAACCGTTAGCGGCCCTAAAATATCTATCTTTACAGAGCAGCTAATCTTCAATGAGATGGACATCCCATCGTCGACACCCCAGGTTCTGTGCATGAAAAGCCGTTTAAACATGGGTGTGATTATAGCATTAGCACTATAAAACACAGGCTGACAGGGACAATAATAATTTTCAGAACAGTGGATTAGCATTTGGTTGAATTTCCTCATCCCTCTCCTGGACCCAGGAGTTAGCATCAGAGGTGGAGGTACCTTTGCTGATGCCCCCCACTAAGGATATGAGGGGATGGCCTCCTCCCCAGCAGCCACTCCAAAAGGCATTCTCCTCGAACCCGTTCCCTTGCTAAATCACAGGCATGACCAGCCTCCTCCTCGAACCCGCTCCCTCGCTAACTCACAGGTATGACCAGCCTCCTCCTCGAACCTGCTCCCTCGCTAACTTACAGGTATGACCAGCCTCGCTCCCTTGCTAACTCGCAGGCATAACACAGCCTTCCGTTGCCGTCTGTTCAAACAAAAACACGTGTGGCTGCAGTTCCGTGCCCTCGGCTGAGGAATCCCACCGGGAATTCCTGTGGAAAACTTCATACTTCAGCAATAATTTGCGGGCGGCTAATTTGCTCCCTTGTTAGAGTTTACATTCCTGCGTGTGACATGATCTATTTTTATAGCGATCCCATATGAAACACGTTTACATGACATGTAAAATTTGCTAAGTTACAGCGTGTCTCCCAAAAGGCTCGTCGCTTACCAAAAG
This sequence comes from Cryptomyrus ogoouensis, assembly GCA_025773925.1. Lineage (NCBI taxonomy): Eukaryota > Metazoa > Chordata > Actinopteri > Osteoglossiformes > Mormyridae > Cryptomyrus > Cryptomyrus ogoouensis. The sequence continues at coordinate 21,179,390 of JAOYFF010000027.1, forward strand.
GGGCTAATATTCAGAGCTGACACTGTCCTCGCCGTCCTGACATCAGACGGCCTCTGCTTAAATTTCACCCCTCTGTTTTCACATTCCCGTCTCCTGGAAACACCAGTGGTTTAACTTTTTCCCCCAAAAAAGTAAATACCCTAGGGCCAGAAACGAAATATATAAATTAAAAAAGTTCTTCTAGCCAGAGCAACTGCTCTGTGCTTTCGAGAGCGACTCCTCTTCGATGGGATATACAGTAGTCACTGAACAGCCTTCGGAAACAGCCAAGCAGGCAGGGCAGGCGAACGTGCTCTTTCCAGGGCTAAAATCCTGAAGCCAGTCCACATGCCTGCGCGTGGTTTGTCGGGAACAGCGGTGATGTTCTGACCCATTTTGAAAAGCATAGCCCACATGCCAGAACACAGCATAATGTTCATCTCAGGCACGAGGGAAAAACGGCTGCATGTAGACACTCCTGTGCCCCCCCTCAGTATGGTCCCTGGGGTTAGCTGTCGCAGTTAACGGCAGTAACGGCGTCTACGTGAACCTGTCGAGTCTCTGTGTCTAAATTCTGAGTACATTAGGACCCTTCTGGCGGTTCTGGGTGATTGATATGGCAGCGGCAGCCATTCCGTGGCAGTTTTTGGGCTGTGATTGGGCCGTGCAGAACTGCCTCTGCCATGTCACGATGTTTCCCTGCAGCATCCATCGGAGGTCAGTCGATTCGCCCCGGCAGCCATTCGGGCTTCTGCAGCAGCCAGAGTAACCACGCGTTACTCCCCCACCCTCCTGAGGTGTCACCTCGCCTTTCAGGTCACCTCTCATTAGCATATTAGCACCACGTGACGCCGATTAGCCTCCCAGGCCTGCTGTGCCGACGTCAGCGGGTGGGAAAATGCCAGCATCTTTATCTGTGCCTTTTGGCACATTACTGCCCCGGGGGGTCCCTCACATGTGGGCTTTGGCCCCCAGTGTGGGCCGAGGGCCCCTTCTGCTCGCACGTCGTTGTTAGGAAGCAACCCGCTCCCTTACCTGTGAAGCCCCGCCCACATTCAGCGGCATTCCTTCCAGAAGTTTCCCCCGAGCCCTGATTGGGTGCTCGCTGGTGACAGACCCCAGATTAAAAACAGTATTCAGAGAAGGGCAGGCCGACCTTGACTGGAAGTGTTTTGTATTTCAGTGTGTTTGTCCTTGGGGGGGGGGTAACTTTGACCACCTCCCTACTGCTTAGTGGGCCCACCTCTTCACCCCCTCCCCCGAAAAGGATGCAGACGGTGCGGGAAACCGGCCCTCGTGACGCAACAGCCGAACTCACAGGAACCCTGTGGCCCGCTAGCGCCCCCCCGTGGCTCACACAGCCGGCCTTTTCGTTTTCTCGCTTTTCGCCACGGTTGCTCTGTGTGTTCGTTGGATGTCGGCATAGATGCTATGTGCCAACAATGTGATTCCCCAAACAGGTGGGGTCCTAGCCCCCCCCCCCCATACAGGCTAAAACCAACAGCAGACCGTCAAGGCCGCCTTCCAGAGCCATCCACTGCCGCGGCAGCAAAACAGAGAACAACCCTGTCGGGTCGCCGGTGTGACCTCTGACCTCAGCCAGCTGCAGCATGCAAATAGCTCTGCACTGCCAAATAATAAAAACACAGAATGCGACAAGTTCATTTGATTTGTGTTTATTTGCTCAGCTTATATGAACTGGAGTGACTCTGATTAGGTGCCTTGCTGAAGGCTGCTACAGTGGGGCCCCTTCTGGGATCTGAACCAACAACCTTCAGGTTAGCAGTCATCAGCCACTCTGATGCCGACCAGTTTAAACTTTCACTGTGGAAAGGGAATGACCGTTGACAGAATACCCATAATACCCAGAAGAATCTGGTTTTCAGTGCAGTTAAGGAACTGCTTCCTGTGCAGAAGTGCAGGGTTGCTCCCATTATAGGAGCGTTAAACCTCGCATTTAAAGAGAGCTGTGTTTGAGAGGACAGGTGCTCGAACCCAGGCTTCTGAGACGACCTTCCCTCCCCACACTAAAACCCCAGCACGCTGACACCCTCACAGGCAGGCAGGCCAGCACACGCAGTACCTGCAATTAGGGGCTGTAAAAAGACCCGTAAAGATGTCAGTCCTGACCCCGGTCAAATTATCGGCACGGCGGCAAAATTCGCAGTGTGGTCAAGAGATCAGGGGAGCGTACTCCCAACGGGGAGCGGCGGTTTGTAGCTGGCAAGGTGAACGTGTGAGGGGATTGGAGGCATTTCCTTCCCCTAACATGAGGCCTTTAAAGAGATTTCTGGCAAATTCCGTCAATATCCCTTAAGAATTCACACAGCGCCCCTCCCCCTGCCCCCGGGACACAGCACAGCCTTTACACACTTTGTCCTGAAGGGGGTTTTTAAATGACACGGCGTTTACACATGCAGTGTGTTTGACACAATTTAGCGATATGGTAGCAAGCAGAGAAAATTAATAATTCCGGCTAGAGCACAAAAGCCAGTGTGTGAATGTGGCTCTCCATAAACACCGCGTGAAGCAGAATTGTAGAAATGAAAAAGTCACTTCCTGTTCTGTGTGTATAATGGCTTCAGTCAAAGAAGAGAAGCATTTACTTTAATTACAGCCATGGAGGAATAATCAACATGCGAGTCGCGGTGCCCCGAGAGGCACACAACGCTACTGCCTCTGTGCGCCTGTCCGCGAGTCGCGGTGATCCCGAGAGGCACACAACGCTACTGCCTCTGTGCGCCTGTCCGCGAGTCGCGGTGATCCCGAGAGACACAAAACGCTACTGCCTCTGTGCGCCTGTCCACCTCACATCAAACGAAACGTCAGACATGTTATTTGCAATAACATGTGAGATGGTCCTTGGCCTTTTAGGACCACAAGAGGGGCGAGTGACGTGGGAAGTGCCCTCGGGGGGGGGGGGGTCCCTGACAGTGTGAGGTCACACAGGCTCACACCATCCCACCCTGCAAGCGTGATGCAGTCTGGTCCATTCACCCCTGTCGGGAATCTCGGATGAATGCCGCCTTTCGGCAACACGCAGAGGATTGTGGGTACGGCCCCCTTTAGTCCCACCTTTCACCCTCTTACTTGCCCAAGCAGTTGCCTTGGGGTTGAGCTAGTCGCCCCCCCCCCCTTACCCCCCTCTGTGACCTTGGGCCTCCGACAGACGGCCAAATTCCTGGGCTCCCGATTCCCTCCTGCCCCCCCCGTGGCGTCCACAGCACCGCCCGGTGACCTCAGCTCGCTGGAACGGCCCGGCATTTCAACATCCATAGTGTAGACCAGCCAGAGGCCGGGGGGTGAATCACGGAATAGGGGGCCGGCAAGGTTACGGAGTGTCCGGCTTCCTGGTGAGCATAGCGCCCCCTAGCAGGGCCTGCTTGCGAGTATAGTGCCCCCCGGGTGGACCCACCCTCCTATGCAGGAGTAATAAGGGTTTCAGGTTCCGACGAATGGCTTTGGCCCAGCCCGGGTTCAACTGACGCTTCATCTCTCTGCGGTTCTGGAGGCAATAACTTTCAATTAGAAGTGGATGCGCCGTTATATCCGGAGAGGTCCGTTACCTTGGCAGCGCGAACATATATCATAATTATTGTTATTAATGCTATTATTGTTGTACTGATGAATGTCCCCTCGGCGCCAAGCACCGCCCCCCAGGCGCCCCCCCCCTGTTTGCTTAGCACTTCTTGGTTTCTTGCAGATAAATCTGCACTCAGGCATGGCGGCAGGCTGCGAAATGGCCACTCGACTCACGGCCCCCGCGGATCAGCATTCTGACACATCAAACGCCCCGGAGGAGTGGGAGGAGAGCGGGTCCTGGGCCCCACAAATGCCACGGTGCTGGGCACCTCCCCCACCTGTCACACCTGGCAAACTCCTCTTCTTATGAAATATATTAATGACTCTCCTACTTTTGTACTACTGGATTTTTCCTTGTGTTCTCCTGGATTTCTCCTCATGTTAATGCCCGCAGGGATGCTGTTCAGAGACACTCCCTGAGGCTGGGTGTGGCTCCACTCGGCATTATGGGTACGTATCTGCCGCACAGCCCTGACGACACGCTAGTTAAAATAAAGAGTCTGGTTTTATGTTGCCTGTACACACTTAAAAAGTCAGAAGGGGCTTATTTCACCACTCTGCTGTTCAGCTAATGCTAAAAGAGGATGGAAAGGCCTTTATGTGGTATTTTAATGGCGGGCCTTGACCTTTTTAAAACCTTTTTGCCATCCTACTGATCACTGGAGGGTCAGCGTCTCCACCCCGGATCCATAAAAAACAAAGGTGCTTTTTAAAGGGGCCCCTGGAGCGGCCCTTGGGACAGAAGAGGGCCTCGTTGACGCGAGGTCAGTTTCAGTGTACGCCGCAATGTGGGCAAGACCACAAATGATCCTGGCAGATGAGTGAGGTATGGAAAAGGTACGCGCCCTCATCGGCCTTCCGCAATAGCTCCAGAAGAGCTGGGACGTGCCCCTCCTAGCCTCCCCTCCCCCCACCCCGAGTCATGGCTCACTTTTTCCAGACGTGCCCTCAAAATAACCATAATACTCTGAGATTTATTGAGGACAATTTATTAATCAAATGGACCTCTTTTTGTCGATTGAAAGAGAACCCAAGGATCCGTTTAGCAAGTCGAAAGATTGGATCTAAGTAAACCTTTTAAAACCGGCATTATGATATCATGTTACTCTTTTCTGTGAATTATTTTTAACGACCTTGTTTGCTTTATAGGTTGAGAAAAAAAAATGGGCGGCAGTTTGGTTTCCATGGCGACCCCACTGGTGGATGTGAGCGAATAATTCAACATCACATTTGGGACATTTGTCCTTTGAATGACTCAGGCTATTCAGAGGCGTCCCTCCCAGCATCCATGAAAGTCCGAACACGGAAAAAGCAGGTACCACCGGCTGCTGGGAACCGGCCGCTGTGTGTTGGCTCCAAGCCCTTCTCACCACCTACCAAGACGCTAACTCCCTAACGCTTCCCAGGAAGTTTACTCTGCCGCTTCAAAGTGCAATTACACCATCGTTAAGAGGGCTTCAGTCACTTACAAGGGCGTTGGGATACCACATGTAAAGTGTACAGGCCTTTTATGCTTCCGGTGTTTATATAGGCCTTGTTAAGTGGATAATTGGTCACTCAATTAACAGGCTTTCATACCACAAATTGCCAGTTTTAGTAGAGATAATAACAAATTGACGTTTAACTGTCCGTTTTATTGTCCTTTAAGATCAGTTATTGCGGTGCGGTTTTCAAAACTATGTACAAGTACCAAAGAACTGCCAGCATACTGTTCACATAAGCACCACTAGCTGTTCATAGACTGGCTGTCCAATCAGATGTCACCAGTGATGTGACAAGGGAAGTTTTTTTCATCCAACCAGGTGTCACCTGTAGCATGACAAGGGCAGAATGGCCATCCAATCAGATTTCACCAGTGATGGACAGAGTGGTCGTCCAATGAGGTGTCACAGTTCAAAATAATTTTACAGGCACCAAAACTCTGCACTGAATATCAATATTAATTCTGAAATGTATTCCACACGTGGGTTTTTAGCATTAATTTTCTCATATCCCCATCCATTTTTAAACAGCGCCTGTGTTCCTGGAGGCTGAACAGCAGCTGCGTTGCCAAATACTCTGATCGTGTTTCTGCTTCTGGCAGTGGTGCCAGTTACGCTCTACAAACTCAAATATAATATTTACTAAAGGCAGGCATATTAAATTTAATAATATCATGTTCCTAACTTATCGCTGCAAAAATAGCTTGGAGTGTTTCTGTGCTGTTCGCCGTAGAGCTGGACCAAAAACAAGAAATTCAGCCGCAGTGATGGAGAGACGCATGTGTGATGGGAACAGAGGATGAACTCGAACATAACGATGCAGAAAGGAAAGAAAAATGACTGCAGACAGAGAGAGAGAGAGTGCAGAGGAGCACAAGTAATTCTGATCAACGATCCTTTAATTTTGAAACAAGACAGTGACGGATTCAAAACGCAGCTTCAAGAAGTGTATCGAAGCTTCCGGGGGGTGTTATAGGGAGGGGGGAAGAGATCCAACACCCCTTTAATGAAGCCCTCTTCCTTCGGCCCTGTGGATGGATGCCAGTAACTGTTTCCTGCAGTATGTTAAGATTTAACTCTTCATAATATTGGTAAATACACATGCTTAATCTAAGCCATTGACTCAACGTTTCCAAACTGTTTACTTTCAGATTCAGGCGTGTTTACCGCTATTCCGATTCCACGTTTACAATGGGCTTCCCTTTGCACACAGCTTGATAGTCGCTGAATGGACTCGGATACCCCAAAGAAAAGCCTCACCAAATAGGACGACACCCGCAGCAGGAAGTGCTGCCATGGCAACGAGCCACCCCAAATCACAGCTTTCACTCTGGCACTGCCCCCCCATATCACATGGGTTTTCTCGGTGCACTCAAGTTTCCTCCCCCAGTCCAAAAATCATGCATCTCTAACTTGTCCTTAGTGTCTGTGTTTCCTTCAGGAATGTTCCCCTACAGGCGACTCCTGACGCTGCTCTGTGCAAACAGAATGGCTGGATGGATGGATGGATGGATGGATGGTGCAAGATAAAATACTTTCTGGTCTCAGTTTGGTCTCGCAGTTTCTGCTGGTTCAGTTCACAGAATAAAGTCAGTTTGGGTTCCTTGTGCCCCTGGAAATGGGGCAACTGTTGGCTTGTTGCATCATGAAAAATGAAAGGATCCCTTATTTGTCATCTGCACACAGGAGTACAGGTGCACTGCAATGCCTCTCTGCACTCTCCCTCTTGCCCTCCGTGAGACACACAGACACATACAGAGGTGACACTGATGCTTGGAAGGGGGGTCACAGCACAGGGAGCTGGAGTTAAGGACATGTGACTATTCTGTTGTGGCCAGGGCTGAAACCCTGTTAACTGGCCTGCAGAAGCGCAGCCCGCAGAAGCGCAGCCCGCACCGCATGCCCCTGTATCATTCCGCATGTCGTGAACATTCGAGACACCCTGGCCTTCACTGTAACTTACTGCACTTAGCATCTGGTTTATTGGCAGTGTCACAAGCTGCCTGGGGGGTCAAGGCCTGCTGTGGCACTGAGAGCGCCACCCAGAGGTAAGGCAGGGCCTCTTTGATATTGTTTAGGAACTTAGCAGTAGGAAAAGCAACCAGTCTGGCAAATGGCGGCTGGGCTGGTAGGCAGAGCAGCAGCAATTCTGGTTCGGCTCAGGACAGCTGAGGATTTACACCACATGGGAACAGCTGTTGGACCAACACTTAACGTGAGCCCTGCAGGCGCCGTATCCCGCCAGCCGCTAGTGCTCAACACAGCATCCGACGCACAAATAAATAACCCCACGTGATAAAATAATGGACATTCGCTGGAACTGCACATCGAGGCTCTGAGTGGATCGGGACCCCAGACACACTGTGGGGAGTGGGCGGGCGGGTGGGCAGGGTGGGGCAAGCCAGCTCAAGCTGGTGTCGGGCCTCTCCGTTTATGCAACACACAGAGGACGGGGGACTTCTGGAGGGATGACAAGACAAACCAAGAGAGACGGACATGTGGGTCTGAGCTCAGCTAGAACCCACACCCACCCACACATGTGATAATAAAATCCGAGCAAATGTGGGATGGATGTGAGCGACCGCCCCCAGGCTCCATAAGCCCACGGTGAAATGGGAACTCACCCCCAGGCCTGTGTATTGTGTGACCATATTCAGGTGAGGGTAGGGTGGGGGGAGTCCTTAAGCGTGACAGTGAACATCTAGTTCAACTGTCCACGGCTTCAGAAACACAGCACACGAGAGAACAGAAACACCGACGGGGTGAAACTCTGTGAGTGACTGTCTGTTTTTTTTTCCTATCTGCAAATCCTGACTTGCTCTGAACTGTCCCTGTGTGAGAAAGAGCAGCTTACAGGAATCAGGCTAACAGCTCAGTCACTCAGCGCATGGCGTCCTGCAGAGTAACGAGCTACAAGCCTGCCTTTCAAAAGCCAGGGAGGAAGCTGCTCGTGTTCAAAGCGCTCCCTGATGTAGGAGAAGCGTGGCGGAGAATCGGGCCGGTTCCGGCCCGGTCCAAAACATTCCCGTTACACATCCTCCCTCAAGCAGCCGTCTCAAGGTCTGACAGTCAGGAAGGTGAAGGGTGGCTTTTTTTCTCCTTAATGGTCACATGACTCAACAACGGCTTCAGTCCATTTCGAGAGGTCCATTTGGGTCGGTACCTTCAGTGGCCCAGCCTGTCCCTTGTTTCATTTGGGGCCTTTGGGATGAGGCCTGCGAAACATGTGGAGTTTTTTTTTTTTTTGGCTTGGGTTACCGTGGTTACTGCTGGAGGGAGATCAAACCTGCCGCCAGGGGCCTCCTGCCTCCCTGCTCCTCCTCACTCCACCGGACTTTTTACGTTTAGCTTTAGATAAACGTTTTGGGGTTGATGGGTCACGGTTTTTGGGGCGTACCGCCACAAATTTCGGGCCGGCAATCCGAAACGGATCCGTCTCTTTCTGCCAGAGTCCCCGGCATCGGGACGGCACACATTCCTGATCCTGTGCATTAGTCTAATTACCAAACACCTGCAGACGTGCAAAAACAGTCCGCGTGCCAAACCCCCACCAAAAGAAGAAAGAAAGAAAGGAAGGAGGGAGGGAGTGTAGAGCAACCTGAAGCGGGACGCGAGCGTCTCCGGTTACACGGCGGACGAGGCGTATGCTAGAAAAACAGCAGCCACCTGTTTTGAGGTATTTGAGGACGGCTTAATGTGAGTTTCAGGTACAAATCCTGAGATCCATTAAACTCTGAAACGATCACAGGATGTATTTAGCCGCACGTTTCCGTTTTCAGAACCTCCCCGCCCCCCCACGTTTTCGGTTACAGAGAGCTGACTGTCCGCCGTTTACTGTGGGAGATGAAAGATGTCAGCGCGATTCCGAGCATGTCTTTCTTTAGAAGGAAGCCACTGACATGATGAATACGCCTGGAACGGCTTTAGAAAAAAACGACATTCCAGTTTAAAATCATGAAGACATAAACTATAGCTGTGTGACATCCTTAATCTGCTTCCGTTATTGAAATCTGTCAGGGAGGCAGAGCCATCACTCAAAAGTGAGGCGGCTTTTTTCAGACGGGGAATGGAAAGAACATGGTGTGAAGCGAGGCCCCGCCCCCATTTCCCATGAATCTCCACAGAGTGGCCAGCTCTCTCTAGTGCCTCCTGCAGGACGCTCAGCCTCGGGACGGACGAAGCCCCCCCCCAGCCCCTCAGTTCAGGCTTTCTCTTCAGATAAACACTCCAGGGGTGCAGGATTCACACGGAAAGCCGCTTATAAATTTCACCTCGGTGGAGGCCAAACATCTCCAAACATCTGCAGGCTGCTCAGGTTCTGCATGACCTCAGCACCTCCACGTTTACGTCATGTATGAACATGGCTGAGGTGAAGAGGGGGGCCCGGGCAGTGCAGAATTGACTCCGCCCCCTCATGATGCCGCTGTAGTATGTACACTCCCAGGCAAAAAAGCTTAATGTTTTTTTTTGCCCAAGAGTGTACACTGTGTATACAAACCCCTGTGTGCAGCCCCTCCGTCTCACACTGTCCTGCACTTTGCACAGTAAGTCCTGTGAAAAACCTCCTCTGTCACTCGCTGTCTGTACGTCACACAGCCGTCCAGGGGGACATTATTTCATGCTACTGTATACCTGGATATGGACGGTATGACAGTACAGCCCACTGCATTATTATTATTATTATTATTAGTACTATTATAGAGACAGTATGACAGTACAGCCCACTGCATTAATATTATTATTATTATTATTATTATTATTATTATTATTATTATTATTAGTACTATTATAGAGACAGTGTGACAGTACAGCCCACTGCATTATTATTATTATTATTATTATTATTATTACTACTACTATTAGGGAGACAGTGTGACAGTACAGCCCACTGCATTA
>JAOYFF010000027.1:21210054-21225242 GCA_025773925.1 Cryptomyrus ogoouensis
AAAAGGCGCCCCCCCCCCCCCCCCCCACCCCTCTCCCGCCCCCAAACTGGAACTATCACGTCATTTCAACCGCGACACTGAACACTAGAATTACTTTAATTACTGGAGATCATGACAACTGGGGGGGGGGGGTTTCAGACACAGCTTAACGCCTACACTATAAAGCACCGCCCCATCCCCCATCTCCCCTGCTGGGGGGGAATTCTTAGCTTCTCAAAGCAGTGGCTTATTCAGCGCAGGCACTCCTTCCCAGAGAGCTGAGAGGAGTGATCGGCATCCAGGAAGAGTACGATGAGTGAATGAGGCTCCCTCCCCCATGCAGTGAGACCTGACGCACCCTTCCTGCATCCGTGACATTTCCTTTTATCGCCGCGGATGAAGATGGCAGCCGTGACACCCGCCGGCACCGAGCCTCGCTGATTATGCTCCGCGTGTCACGCTCTGTGAGATACGACCGCACCCCGCAATATTCTTTGATAAACCTAATGCTTGGGAAAACGTGGATTTTCACAACAGATCAGAATCTTGACCCCTGTATGGCGGACAGGCGTGTTTTCTTTTAAAATCCATAGATTATTGAAATATATTAACATCTTTCAGTTCTCGTTTTGATTTTTCTTATCGGTAATATTGGCCACACTAGTAGATTCTGGGGAGTCACCATAGCAACGCGGTGGGGCTTCTTACTGAGTGCTTTCCGTGCTTCTGCAGGATACCCTGACAGCATCACCGCCTGGGAACACCATCGTTAGGGGGGATATCATCCAATAAACAAAAAGCACGGGACAGAGCCCCGCCCACACACGCTACAGGGGAATGATCTCCATACCCAACCCCGTGAACTGACAGAGACTTTCCCCTGACCTTTGGGGGGGGGGGGTCTTTCATGCACGCACTCGATAAACATGCAATCACCTGGCAGCTGATGGGGACTGGCTCCGCCCCCTCCCCATGTCTCAGGAGGAATCCAGCCTTAGTGGGTGGAGCCCCCGTTCAATGCAGGGTTGTGTCTGTGTTTACGTTTTAGCATAGCATTTAGCATATGCTAATACTACAAGGCCAGCGACAACACTAACGATGTATTCGAACATGCACAACAATAAATGAATCATAATGATGTCAGATCTGCAAGTACATCTCCTTTTATTGACCACAAGGTGTTTTGTTTAGAAAATGACTATTTATTTAAAAAATAAGTTTAAGGAATCCAGTGATATATGGAAATAATCAATAATCAGAGTAAAGTGCCAAATATCAGTTATACAAAACAGAAATCTGTACAAAAAACATTGGAATGTGATCTTTAGAAGAAGGATAAAGGGATGTGTGTCTCTGGGGTTTCCTGGGAGATTACAGAAGGTCGTCCAGAGAACTCCAAAGTCTCTCAGAAGCCTGGAGTTTGGGGCTCCTGATGCCGTCAGAAGGCCCGCCCCCGCCGCCCACCCCACCCAGTCTAAGAACTGGAGATGTGGTCATCAACCCCAGCTTTTATTTCGGTCTGAGTCGCTCGTCTGAGTCCCCCGAATTGTCGCTGAGTCAGAGGTTCTGGCATCGCCGCTGGATTTGGCGTTCCGGCCGCTGGATCGCGTTTTTCCCGCCGGGCTTTCCCAAGCTCGCCCATATCCCGCTAACATCCTCCTCCTCCTCCTCCTCCTCGCCTGTTCTGGCCCCCTCCCCCCGAGATTCCAGGCCCTGCATCACTTGATCTTGGTGGTCTTCAGCTCCTTCACCTGCATGTGTAATGTTTTGTGCACGGCCAGAGTCCGCGACTGACAGAATCCTTTGCCACACTCCTGGCACTTAAATGGCTTCTCTTTGGAGTGGATATACCTGGGGGGTGGTGGGTGACAGGAAGGGGGGGGGGGGTGGCATCTCATCAGCATTTATCCGGAGACACACAACGGCGCTTTATCAGAATACACAAAAAGGGGCTGATTTTTAAACGGCCTGCAGATAGATAAACGTGACTGTCAGCGGAAAGCGGCAGGACACATGTAGCCCCTGACTCGGCCCTCACCTGTGGTCCCTCAGGTGGTCCTGCCTCCGGAAGGCCTTGTGGCAGATGTCGCAGGTGTAGGGCCTCTCGTCCGTGTGCGTGCGCTCGTGGATCAGCAAGTTGTAGGACTTAGTGAAGTGTCGGCCGCAAAACTTGCAGACGAACTCCTTCTTGGTCTTGGAGGGCAGCCGGCCGCGGCTCGGCTTGCGGTCGGGCGAGAGCTTGGCCGCCTCCAGCAGGGAGCCCACGGCCGGCGGGGAGCTCAGGTCCTCCGCTTTCAGCGGCTCCTCCTGTGTGGCCGCCACCGCCAGGTTGGCGAAGTCGAAGCGGGGCTTGCTCTTGGCGGCCGGACCGCCACTCTCCCGCTTAGGCTCGGTCACGTGCGGGAAAACGGGGATGGACGGCAACGGGAAACGCGCGTCCATCAGCGCCGGCAGCTTGGAGATGGTGCAGCGCGGCAGTGCCAGTGGAGGGTAGCCCAGCGCCCACTGGTGGAGGTGCACTGCGTGCAGTGTGCTGAAGCTGTAGATGCCTGGGATGTGCTCTGAGGGCAGCTGGAAGCCGCCGGACGCTTGCAGCAGGGAGTAATTGACCAAGGGTAAGGAGGGGTGCAGGGGCACTGGGGCCGGGAGCGTCTTACTTCCCATGTCGGAGAACCAGCGGCTGCTGTGCGGGTGAACTGCAAGCCAACAGCCGTCCGGCTGCAAGAGAAAGAGAAATTCCCTTCAGACTGGGTGACATTCAGGTGCCTGTGGCTATTTATCGGGAATAAAAAACATATAAAGTGCGTTTTTACACAAAATACACGCATTTACCCTGCTAGCCGTAAAGACGGCGCTTTACGTGGAGCTAGATCTTACAGCGGGACCCAGATGGATTTAACCTGCAACATTTTGGCCAAGACAAATTCCTTTGCAACTACCCTGCGTGCATAATTATATAATTATAATTGTGCAAATCACTATTTAAATTTTTTGGAAGTAAATCACACCGAACGGGCGCTTTGCGTGCGCTCTAAGTAATGGTTTTATTTTTCGTGTCAGACAGCGCGCTACCGGCCAGATCTGTGCGCTTTTTTCATTTCTTTTTTATAATTACGGCGCGTTTCTTCAAAGTCAATAGACAAACATGGGGCTAATTTATATAAACTCGGCGCTTTTTGCTCGGCAGCCCCCGGAGCGCTCGGGTCGGGTCGGGCTGGTCCGGACCGGGACCGGCCCCGGCGCTGCGTGTGTTTGGCGTGGGCGGTTTCCCCAGCCCGGGAATTTCGCTGCGGGCCATTTCAAACAGGTACACTGAAAGAAGCCATTCAGTGAGAGAAATGCCTTTCTGTTTAATCAGCTTCGATAAGAACAAATAAAGCACACTAAATATCCCTTTGTTTCACTCGCCTTGAATGACACTCCGAGTTTCTACGTGGATTAAATGACTTTTTTTCCACGATCATAGCTGAAAATGTTTCTCGGCTCGGGAAATATTTACTTTGTTACACTTGATTTAAACATAATAATCGGTCCATTACCGCAGGCTTTAATTGTATCCATGTATAGTGCTTGTTTGGTAGTTTATAATTTAAATATAAACTCCACGCTTCTCAATATACCATTGATGCACCGCCGCTTTTTATGAACAAAACAGCAATACATTCCAAAAAGGGAAGTTTATTGACGCCTCCAGTGTCCTGGGGCTGATCGTTTTTAGAGGGTTAGTGAAAATATTAGTAAACAGAATAAAACTGCATGACGGATCTGATTACGACCATATCCAATTATAGTGCGGAGGTGGAAGGGAGGGGCCGCCGTAAATAAAAAGCGAAATAGTACTAATTAGAGCCGCCGGACCTCAAAGCTCCCCCGGGGATTTCGCTTTTCTGATCAGGACGCAGAAATAATTGACTTTTACTTACTAAGTCATTAGAGGAGATCAGCGGTCAGCCCGGGGCCGCCCGGGACGCTTAACCCTCTGATGTTCAGGCGGCCCGGGACGCTTAACCCTCTGATGTTCAGGCGGCCCGGGTCATACAGTGATCAGTGTACCTGCTCAACAGACTACGCTACACCGCCTGTAATACTCTAAATGTTTAAAATAGGGCGATACACACGAAGCACTAACAAGCGAAAAAATCCACAAGTGCAGCTCGGGACATCCGTTTGGGGCGCATGGCTGGTGACCCAGGCTGACCCCCCGAGGCTTTCGGCCCCGGACTTGTTTGCTAATTGGCGAGATGTTGCATTGATGATCGCGAGGAAAGTGACAGCAGAAGCCGGGCTTTATTGTTCAAACGCCGGCGAGGACTCGAGCCCCGCCGCCTTTCGCGCCTGCTAATCTGCCTGGCGTCGCAGGTGATGAAGGCGGCCAGTCTGCCCTTACTGCCCCCTAGTCTGGCAACGGGGGCCCTGTGCATCTCGACACAGACAGGAAAATAATGGGCTATATTAATAAATAGCAACGACATTCACAGTGTGACCTTTTATTAAATTAATAAAATAATGTTCAAATGTCTAAATTAAAGATAAATCAAAATTAAAGATAATACAATATAAATGTAAGAATGGATATATAAACTAATTAAAACAACTTAAAACAAACTCTGTTATTATGATTATTTATTATTATTATTATTATGATTATTATTATTATTATAAAGAAAAACAATGATTCGTAGCTATAGAATGTAAATTCTACGCAGGCGTTAATTAAGGAACGTCCCTTTAAAGTCTAATTGTCGCGGTTACAGCCACTTTAAAGGTGTTCTAGTGCCAATACACATTTCTTCAGTATGCTGGTTTTCGTTTGAAGAGGCCGGCATTTTACATCTGGACGTGTAGTGTGTATTACGAGGCGAAGTATCGCCTCTTGGGTCGCCCATGTTAATGTGCGGCAGTTAACGCGCGGGCGCGCCCTTATGTCCGGCTGCGGCAGCGCATATCAGCAAGGACCGCCTCGCGCACAGGTACCCCGCGCACGCAGCAAGCCCACGCCATCCTTTCGTCCGAATTTCTGTTCGCCTTACAAGATTTTTTTTGTATATGTTATAATCAAATGCCAGCTTTCTGCTATCACGTGGCTGGACTTAACAAAAACAAATCAATACAATTAAACCAAACCAGTGTTCTTATCAAATAAATGTTTCAGAGTTAAGTAATGTTATTTTTAAAAGCAGACATGCCCAACAGTAGGGAAATCATTGCATTTCTGCGTCGCCATGACCCGGTTCCTGGATGTAAAACAATAACAACAACAATAATAATATTCAGGCGCAACTTGTAACTTTTTTTCTGCTCGTACCAAATATACCTCTTGGGGCCTACACTTAACTAAGTATTGTATTAATATTACCCATATATAATTTGAAATAGATATTGATTTTAATTAGGCTCTTGCCTACCTGTTTAAGCATTCAGGTAACAGATTATTGTTAAACAACCCGGCACAGAGACACTAATGTATAACTCAGTGTGTCATTACATAAAACGCTAGGCAACGTAGATGAAAAGTCTTTAAATTATGTACGAAATATATATATATATTCCATAAATTGCTCTGTGTGATAGTTTTGCTGTAATACCTCTAGCTCTGTCACCCATTAACAGATAAATGTTGCAGTTATTGTGTTGTTACACTAAAAAATAATAAAGTATAAACTAGTCCATCTCTAAACACCGTAAAATTTGCCTGACTTGTTTAAATGTAACGAATAAAACGAATATTGAAATACATCAGTGATAAAGATGCAAGACGCATTAACACTAACATACTGATATTAATAACAACATAACGATACCCCATTTATATGGTCATATGTCATCAACAAAAGTACATACTTATTTCCTTAAACTGTTATACAGTGTAATGATATATAAGCAAC
This sequence comes from Cryptomyrus ogoouensis, assembly GCA_025773925.1. Taxonomy (NCBI): domain Eukaryota; kingdom Metazoa; phylum Chordata; class Actinopteri; order Osteoglossiformes; family Mormyridae; genus Cryptomyrus; species Cryptomyrus ogoouensis. Next base: position 21,215,919 of record JAOYFF010000027.1, read on the forward strand.
AGAGTGAAGTAAATTTTTAAAATTCAGTTCGTAGTAAAACATTCAACTCCTTCATACACAGGCGGTACCACGGGTAACTCATTGCAATCGAATGATTCGGTCCGTATTACTATTATTATTTTTGTTATTATTGTAGCAATTACTGCTACATGTAAAACAGTAATCATTAATTTATAAATAGTGCTACTACGAAACATTCGCGCTCAATGAACACCGTCTGCCGCCTTTTCACCAAATTCTTTCAAAGCGCATTTTTAAACTGCGGTCCTTCGAAATGCATATACATAGATATGCACGCATAAACAGAATGTACTTGGACAACAGCATGTATACATCTGCGCTTCATCCTCCGCATCCTTTGCGGCAAAGAAGAACTCCGAAAAGAAGTTGCGCAACTTTTGCACTAACCATTGTTATTTTTTCCCCACGAACACGGTCGTGGTTAAAAATAATCCCGAAATACAAGAATACCTAAACACTTAATCAATCGAAAAGTTGCTTTTCGGAAAGGTGACACCTGCTAATCGCCGGAAGATCTCGATAGAACTGCTACGGCATGTAAGCTGTGTTGTAAAGTTGTGAAGTACAGTTTGCGGTTTCATACAATCGGAATGATAAACAAAAAGGTAAAACTTAAGTCTAAATATTCGTCTAATTGCGTTACAAATATTTGTTTAGAAAAACAAGACGTCAGGTCCCTGGAAATAACTAAAAACTGCTCAAAAAGTTCGCAGCTTGTGAGATGTTGATGGTGCCGACACTTCGAGCCCAAGCCTACATTTTTGAGATGCCGAAACGCGTATTTTCATACAAAAATGTACATATACAGTGAAGAAATTGTTACCTGGTCTAAGGCGATGGGTCCAGCGGTGTCAGAATTGGAGCTGGGCTGATTCGGATAACTTAAAGAAGTTTTGCGGATCAAACTGTAAGGCTTTCAGGAGTTTTGCGTCGCTCTCAAGAAAGTTCTGGTTTCATGAAAGTGATTCGTTTAAATCGCAAAGTTAAGGCTGACAGCAGGAATGATGATGAGTGTCATCTATCCCTCATGTGTGTGCGGGACCGCTGCGGCGATCCGGGTAGGTGCCTTCACGCACAGTCCTGCGGTCTCGGCTCAAACCGCCTCTTTATTGCAACCAAACCCTTTAACCCGCACATGCGCGTAGGGCAGCCACCCCCCAGTCCAAAAAACTATCTTACTGTAAAGTGAAGTTTTAACATGGGCTTGTAAGCTCTCCCGACATGCGGACTCCGCTTTGCTTTTCTCGTGCAAACTGCTGTTTCTAAGTGGCAAGTGCAATGACAAGTCATGTAGTATATCAGGGATGGAAAATAAAACGACGGCCGTCCTAAAATCACTAACTACTGCATGGCCATTTAACAGGCATGTAAATTACACTTTAACACTACTGAAACATATTTCATTACGTTAGTTTTTTAAGTTTGTGCATCAAAAGCAGGACGAAGGCCTTTGAATCTAAATACACAAATTAAACGGATTTACCCACCGTCCAAATACGACACAAAATCTCTACTGATTAATGACTTGCTTACTTTTCATAAATAAGTCCACGAAAACTTTTATTTTTCACGTAAAAATGTAAGGAGTTAAAGCAGTTTCGTTAAGCGCATACATTATTTTTAAGCATCTAAGCAAGATCTATTCGCATACTGAAGTGTGAACTTATTTTTAAGTTCACCGTGTACGATTGACATTTTATTGGTCAGCGTCGTTTATGTTATTAGCTATTATTCTAAGTAGTGGTACTAAGTGGCTTTCAATTGTGCCCAGACGTGATATAAAATACTACGAGCTTTTTGGACGGTCTTTACTTCTCGTTATGTAGATTTATTGTTTGGCTTGTTTAACTTTGAATTGTGCAATATGATGAAAAAACTATGAAAAGCAAAAAAAAGAAGTAACACGATGAACGTGTACTGTAGAGTCAGTAGCATTTTCCTGAGCCCCCTCCCCGATTTCCGATAGAGGTCTGACCGCTGTACCGGACTGCAAGCTACTAAATCAGGCCTCGCTTTATAGTAATTAGCGTAAATATACAACTGTCACTTGCACTTCGGACCGGGGTGGAAAGAAACTGCGCACGCGTATTAGTCTTTAAAACCATTATTCAATTTGTCACCCATGTGAAAATGAATACAGATCGTAAGCATGTGTTTAAATTTTTATTAACATAAAAGGAGCCCTTTTATTTTCAAGAAAAAATTGGGGAGGTATGGAATGTAAATTTAAGCCAGTAAGATATTGAGGATCTTTGGAAAATTATTGCAAGACATAAATGACTGTCAGTTTTTATCGCTGCACGTGTATTTCAACTGCAACTCTATAATATTAAATGTCTTCTTTAATCAAAACTAAAAGATACATGATGGAAAACAAGAAACAATTGAGAAATCAATGAAAGATGTGTTTATTTAAACGCGCTTTATTTTAAAACTGACTTAAAAAAATTCGTTTGTTGTTTCAAAAGAAATGAGCCATATCACGGCGCATTTAGCATTAATATTTTCTGCCTCACGGAATGGAAATTATAGCGGCTTAGACCATGTTCTCTTACTCACAGAGCACATATTCATATAAGTAACGTTACATATCCCGTAAGAAATCAAATAGCCATAAATTATAGTTTACGTATATTTCAAGTAATTTTATATGCCGTTTTAATTATTTGTACTTTATCGCTCCATAGGTATATCACCGTAACTGCGATACAAGGTGTGGACATTTAATTGACGCTTCAAATTATCAGTATATATAAGCAAGTAAGTGAAAAGTAAGTGACCCTGCGTCGGAGGCATTTAACCATCCTCATCCTCATGTTTTCACAGGAAGAGTTTCCCTGTCTGGGGTGTTTATTCCAACACGGCTTTCTGGCATCTTCTGTCACGATATGGCAACTATGTAGAAAACGCGCCACCTTCTGGACGCAGGTGGTTCTGCCGGAGTTGCTTGTAAGTTTTTTTTTTTTTTTTTTGGCGTTTGCTCAGAGTTCCCGGCCTGATAACGCCTGCATTTGGCTCATGGAACACTGCAATGAAACATAGATTGCAACGTTAGGAATAATATTTTAGAAACAAGCACGTTTTACAGCTATGAGTAGGATCGTCCGTGCGATTCGGTGTGTAATGTCCGTCCGATTTATACGAGGCACAGAGTACGAACATAGACCTGAGTTAAAAATTCTTACATCCTCGGCAGTGTTTATTTTATGAGCAATCTTTGGGCCCAGCTCACCAATTCAGCATCACTCCACCAAGTTCAAGAGCTCTGACCTCGGAATTAATAAACAATTTCTGCCACAGAAGCACATCAAGTATGTTAAGCCGGGATATAATAAAAAACACAAGTGAGACATAATTTACATTTTTTTTCCTGGGGAAGGAAAAACAAACTGTAAAGAATGGATTTGGGTCAAGCACTGTGTGTGTGTGTGTGTGTGTGTGTGTGGTGGAGGTACATGGGGGGGAGGGTTGTGTATATATTACATGATAAAAACCTGTCATTTTGATGCAGTGGGGATATTTTTTTCGGGGGGAAACTCATTTTTATAAAAATCTGTGATTGCAATCAAAAAAACTAAAAACGCCTAAAGTCTTGTTTTTAGTTTGGTTACTTATGGTTAAGGTTAGGGCTGGGTAGGGGTTAAGGGTGTCATTGCTGCGATCAGGATTTGAAATGAATGGAAAGTCCCCACAAAGATGAATACAAACGTGTGTGTGTGTGTGGTTCTCTTTCCATTTTGCACATCCCACACAAAATATATTGGTTTTTCATTTTAAAAAGTCTAATGTTTAAATGAAGAGTAGTATGAATGGACAGATATGATTAACTTCAGGGTGATTCAGTCAGGAGTTAGCAGTCTGTTTTGTCAGTGTTTAATCGTACACTGTTTCATTACATTCTGAGCCAGAATGTCTGATGACGGGATCATTGAGGCTGTCAAGCTGTATTTGAGTAGTTTTCTCTGTGTTACGACATCCTGCGATAATCAGTACAAGCAAACGATTCATTACAGAGTTATAAAGCATCCCTTAGCATGCTGTGTAGAAGGCAAGCTCATCAACCTGGAAGCGGGATAACTTCCCGGTGCATCGGAATGATTTTCACCCAAACTTAAATCTGCATTGTGTCTAGGAACACCAGCCACAAAGATACATGTAAAGAGACATTTTAAAGCACCTGTAGCCTGTAACATAGCGTTTGTTTATGAATATCACTACTGTGTTTATCCATTCAACAAATAATTATTAAGTTATTAAGATCAATGTCAACTCAAAGTGATAAGTTTGTTACACATTCTCTAACACAACAATCTGACATTATTATTATTCATTATCAAAGGACAGAGTCACTGCTATCGACGTCTTCAAACATCTAGCTGATTATGCCGGCATTTGTGCTAATTAAATGATTAACTAGCAGCGTAATGGCCATCGGGATTGCGTCATTGTTAAACACGTGGCTTTGAAAGAGACGCTCCATCAAGCGAAAGGCTTTACAAGAAACAGAGCAATGAAGCAAACTAGACTGAAATCATAACAGACAGCATCATCTTTCTCTCTCTAATGTAATGAATATATGTAAGACAGTTATATTTTACATTTGTTTAATTGGGGCCAAACCACATGTGGTTTGCTGAAATAGCTTCCTAAGCAGATGTTGGAGTTCGGTGTGACTCCCGTTCGGTTTTGGACGTCTCCCGCAGGTCAAGTTTGGAAGGATGGGATTCACCCAGCGGCAGAGAGCTCTCCCGTCTCACGGCCAAACACGCCAATCGGCTTTCCTGGCTAGTCAAGGCAACATATCCATCAAATCATGATTTTGGTAATCAGTAAGAGCTAAAATCGGAATTGTGGGAACATTTCTGGCCCATGCAGGTGAAATGGAGCCGATCCTAAGAGAATGGCAGCTGTACCAATGAAGGCACCTGATCTCTCCATGCTGTCTGACCTTGTGGTCCATGACGTCTCAGCACAGGGCCTACAGAGTGAATCACCCATTTGTTTACTATCTAGAACCTTCTGAGGCGCTGCCTCAGGAGAGTGTGAGAGAGCGCCCAGCTATCCGTACACATTGCCACTGGCATATGGCAAAGCCTCAGTTTCACATTCCGGTTTCTCCGGAGCTGGCATCCTGGCGGGCGGGCGGACATTGGCACACGCCTCTCCACGTACGCTGCCCGAGCCGAACAGGCAACAGCCGCTCTCAGGTCCTTACATGGACTCTTTTATTGAACTGTTCATTCACTTAATATCTATAAATGAATAATAGAACTTTACTTGTGCTGTGTAATCGAGTTTGATGCAGAACTGCACACTAAAGAATGGGATTAATCTAAAACAAGCACATTTACTATCCACGTGAAGATGGATCAGAGATGCAGAGTGCCTCCAGTGGCTGCTTGCAGTACTGCAGTTTGTGTTACGTTGTAGCTCCATGACCTGCAGTGCTAATACAAGGTAACTCGGTCACCATGATCAATGGAGCAGTTTCCATGACGACAGGGGCAAACTGGAAAACAGCCTCTCGTTAGACCGGCACCTGTGTGCCTCAGAGCCCAGAGGTAGCACTTTGGGCCGCGCCGCTCGTGTCAGCGGGGGGGACGTGTGCTCAGTCGCACCCCATCAGGGAAGGAGGCAGCGCTGCATTAAATAAACTATATATGTTTACTTTGTATGAGATATTGCACAGCGTCCATTTGCTCACATGATGCCTTTCCCTACAATTTCCTCAGCTTGTTATTCCCAATTACGTGACACCCTCTAATATTCCGGAAACCCTCACCCACACACGCTAGCTGACATCGTCCATAATGACCCGATGGCGCTCGGCCGTAGGCTCCCCCAACACGCTGCCCTTGGTGCAGGGAGAGGCAGCGGGTGCATCACTTCGGTGAGGTCAGTGGGAGGCGCCAAGGAGCTCAGCCCGCCCGCTGTCCTCCCCCCCCGCGTCACAGTTATAACCTACCAGCGACTGAAAGGCATCGCAGGAACAGCCCGCTGCTCTGGGACGTGTCAGCTTATCAGCTGAAATATTACTGCTGGTGATTAGATTAGGCAAGTCCCCCCCATCCCTGTCTGAGCACCAGGATGGGGGGGGGGGGGGCAGGTTTCCTCATGAGGGTTCGGAGATCCTGTTATCCACCATCACGGCGTACTGCTCCCTAAAGGGGGTAGCGGATCTGAATGATGAGCAAATCTCCAAAATACCCAAAGGTAATGCGTGAAAGTGCTTAGCCGTGCACTGCTGCTACCACCACTAATATTAACGTGCGAATGCTCATGCTTAGACGCCTCAAAGCCCAAAACAGCCGTACGCATGTTTGTGTTCGTTGGCCACATCCATCACAGGGTTTCCCAGAGGGGGGGTGCTTCTGAGGCCACGCCCCATGGGCGGAGCGTGGGGCCCATGTGTGCAGGCATGGCGGCTCATGCCTGACTGGCATCGGTGTGGCCCCCTCCCTCCTGATCCCATCTCCCCCCCCATGCCAGCACCCAACCTTGGGCACCTCACTGAGACTTCCAGATGAGCGTGAGACTCTCCTGACCCTGGCGGAGTGGGATATGGGCGACGGTGGCATGTGGACCTTCTCCTGAAGGATCGCTTTTCGAGGAGTCATCAAAATGATTCCTTACTATATGATTATGATATTTGCTATATTAGAATGAGTATTATGGGATGTCCTCACTAGTAAAAAGTAACACCTACCAACATCGACGGGCACCGCCCTGGCCACGCAGAGAGGGGTCAGACTCAGGAGGGCGGATGTGGGAGAGTAACCCGAAAACGGCCAGTAAACAGACAAGGGCGGCATGCAATGGAAGGTGAGGTGCACCGTAGCGATCAGCGATGCCGTTTCGGTACGCCGCGTGTTTTCGGAACATTATAAACGGGTAATGTTTTGTTTTTACTGCAGGTCCCCTATAGAGTTTAATGTTTCTGTATCCCGGCCAAGACGCCGTAACAGGAATTGAGTGAGACGAATTCATCAACAATCCTAATACAATTACGTGTGGAAAAATCCCCGAAGAGTGTCCAATAAGTGGTAATGTAATGTTTCAATAACATGCGAATACGGCGGGAGACACGGAAAGCAGTGAGAGTGCCAGTCCGCAGGGATTAGCAATCGATCCGTTTGGAGACGGACGGCCAAGTTTGACTCAATTATATTAGATTCTCTGGGGACCCTGAATTTCACTGTTTGTGGTCCCGCACTGGAGGGATACAGGTGTGACATCATCTCAGGTCCTTCTCCCTCAAAAATCACGTGGATTTATGCCTTTCTACGTCATGAATTGACCAGCAAATTATTTAGTTTCTAGTGTCTAGTATATTCTGGGTGTCAGAGATGGGGCCTTACAGCAGGATCCGGAATCTGGAATCCCGGAACACTGCTGAGCCGGAGGGTCTGGGAAGCACGACGCGGGTGTTCTGCTATGTCTGGAGGGATCCTGAGTGTTGCACCTACGGAGGCTGGCATGCGAGCGGCGTTTTCATGCTGGCAGGTGTTTCATGGCCTTGATGGGATTCCCTCTCGACGGCGCTGCTCAGCTGCTAGGCCTCGGAGAGCGTTCCACACTTTCCAGGTGGTCTCCGATCCGGCAGGCAAGGGGTTGGCAGATATATTTTGCCACCGCTAACGCCACACATCAGCATGGGACCCCGAGGGTTTGGGGGCCCCCTGCTGGCCACAAACAGTCACTACACTAGGGGAAACAGCAAATCTGCCCCTGGATGTGTCACCTGAACGCCACCGCACTACTACATCACTGCCTCCATCACGGGAAGACGGACAAGGGGAATTTCGTAGGTCAGAGACTCGGAGCATCAAGATGCCTGTTTAAACGTGAATATATATGTACAGCGTGCACAGATATAGGGCTGTCTGTAGCCGCTATTCCCAGCCACTCCTGGGTTTGATATACTTCACCCCCCAATGGGAAAACAGCCGCAGTCAGGTATAGCGAGATAGTGAATTAATGCCGCATCCTGTCTGCCTCAGCATGCTAACTTATAATGGATTTTCGGTCAGGTTGGCTTGCAGGTTCCCTCTGGGATCAGACTTCAATGCCTCTCCTTACTTGAATTTAAATCATCAGACACGGAGCTTCTGTGCGCTGACCTCATGGAAGGCATTGCCTTTTTTTCCGATAGGAAGAAACCGCGGCCTGAAACCGTATTTATTAGTCTTTTCTTATAAATGAATAGCCAGCAGTTCTTACTATTAATTTAGCCGCTCGGCCCTCGGGTAAGCGAGGCCGGCTCTCACCCCTCGGTAACATCTGTCACCTGTCTGCCGGTTTTGGCAAACACACATCTGGGTGAAGATGTCCCCTGAGCGAGCTTCACAAAGGAGCAGGCTGTCAGTAATCCCAGGTCTCTGGAGGGGAACCTGGTTTTAATTAGGCTAATTAGTCCAGCACAAAATGCATCCAGAGATGGACGGTCCTGCCCTCCCGAACGGTAGTTTGAGAAACAGGAAAATGGCAATCTCTGTCTCCCCTTTCAGGAAGTTTGGAAAAGAAACTCCTCAGTAAATTGTTTTGGTTAGCTGGCAGCCGTGGCGTCGCCGGTGACCCGGACGGCGGGAGACGAGCGATGGCGGCCCACGTCACCGTGTTTATCGAATGTGACATGGGGGGGGGACAGCTGATGGAGTTGAGCAATAAAATACAGGAACTTTTGTTTAGATCCATGAGGACAATATTCAGAGTGTCACGTTTTAAAATAAACTTTTCAAATTCAGCGTAAACAACTTAAGATCATTCCGGACAGAAAACTACTAATTAAGGAGCATCAGAGTTACGATTAAGGGACTTTTAATCCCACAGTCTCAGCCATTGGTGGCACACAGAACATTTGGTTTCTCATGGAAACACCATGTAACACGACACATAATCGTCATTCACGCAGAGCCGCACCAAACGCATGTGTTTGCCTAAGGAACGCTTAATTAGATTAAGAAGCGGCCGGCCGTGTCCGAAGACGTGGGGTAATTAATCCCGAAGCTGGGCCATCGCTGGGAAGATTGTTGCTTTAGTTCCCCGCCACCGCAGGCCTGACGTGCGCCGGTGTTGAGGAGAGCGTCGTCATCAGGCAAATATGCAGGCCGCCGCGCTTTGTTATGTTTCATTCTGCTCGAGTGGCACTTTGGGCCAGAGGCCCACGATCCGCTCCAAGGGGGAGGGGGGCGGGGATTTAATACTTTGTCTCTGGAAATAGGAAAGTAAAAAAAAAAAAAAATCTAAATGTCCCTGTACTAACAATTTGAGTCATGAGGATTTTAGGCTGGATCCGAGTCTCTT
>JAOYFF010000027.1:21234596-21267107 GCA_025773925.1 Cryptomyrus ogoouensis
CCCCCCCCCCCGACTAATGAATTGGGGGGAGAAGTTGGGGGAGGAAAAAAAAAAAAAAGGGGGGAAGCCCCGGGGGGGGGGGGGGGGGGGGGGGCCTCCCCAGGACCCTGCCACCACCTCCGAGAAGCTTCATTAATGTCAGTCAAATCTGTCGGCACACCCTCTTGTTGTGGCAATTTGCAGTAATTTGTTCGGTCTCTGCGGTGCCCCGGTGATGTTTGGCTGTTGGGGGGGGGGGGGTTTGGGTATCTGAGGTAGGCCGTGTGGGTGGGAAGGATGTTCAGTATTACTAGCGGATTCTTCTCATTATGTTTTGTGTTCAGGATGTGATGTTCAGGGGCCCGGCAAGGACACTGCTATAGTGCTTCAATTCCACACGTCTGTTGAACATCCAACAGGTTCTGCAGGAACTTCAGCTTGCAATGTGCTCCAGAAGATCCATCTCTGCCTATAATGTGCAGATATTTTTTAGCTCATTTTAAATGATCCTCCATCTATTTTAGTCTGTAGCTGTCAGTAAATTTAAAGCTTGTCCTTGAAAAGTTGCCCAGAGCAGCTGATCTTGAGTCCCCTCCCCAGTTGATCTTTACTCCTAACCGACACAGGAGCAGCTTGGGCCTCCGATATAGTTGATATAATCCCCCCCCACCCCGTCTGTGGGAGAGGCTGGTCCTAATCTCATTTGCCTCACATCTGCATGTAATGTTCCCGCTTAAGGCATTCGGGGGCGATCACACCATGCAAGAGTGCGACATAAAAACTAATTAAACAGCGAGGCGAGGAGCGGAGATCTGGGCAAGCTGTGATGTCCAGGAGGGCAGGAAGATGGGCTGCCGGGAGCTTTCTGAAGGACCTGCACCCCTCCGGTAACAAACGGGAGACGGACTGCCCCTGTGTCCTCTCTAGCCAATGGGACCTTAATAATCACCAGCTGAATTTATCGCCCTGAACTCGGTGGGCACATTAGTAACTCAGAAACTATGAGAGACCGTTACACGCCCTCACAGGAGACGGTATCCATCATGGTGCTTCAAAGCCGTGGTGACTTGAAGCCAGCAGAAACACAGAGGCTCCTCTCCTGCGCCATCGCCGTTTCTTGTTGTTTTAACGTGAATTATTATGTCTTCCCCCTTATTTCTGGACTAACTGGAGAGGGTGCGTGTGCAGGCCAGTGGCTCCGGCACACACGATTACACCTCACCGTCATAACTCCTCTGCTTGCAACAAAGGCAGAAGGCCCAATGGAAATAAAAGTGTTAAATTCAACACACTCTCAGACACACAAAATATGTGCAAATGTGAGCTTTGGTAAGAGAAGGAGAGGAGAAAAGGTCCTTCTGGGAGAGCAGGCCCCAGAAATGGATGGCGCAGGACAGGCAGAGCGCAGGACAGAGCCACAACAAGCAGAGCACACATCAGGTGGAGCACATGTTAGACTGAAAACCATGCAGCTTTACAAGATGCTTCCTTCTGAACTTTTAAAATAGCTAAACATGGACTGGTTGGGACAAATATTTTGTCAGGAAAAAGAACAACTCATTGACACAGAGACCCGCTCACCCCTGTCAACTTGGTATAATCCCAGTCTAATAACAGCCACACCGATTCGCCCATCAGTGTCATGTGCCCGCAAGCCCCACCCTCAGGACAAAACCACTCGGCTTTGTGTCTCCTGAACGTAAGTATCAGCTTGGGAAGAGTGTTTGCCTTTCCGGTGAATTCTAAACATCTCCACAAGCTTCCCGTCAGCATGGCATATTTACGGTGTAATGCATTACATCTGGGTACAGCGTTTATAAACACATAAAAACGACAATAAAAATACCCTACATTTACATAGCAGTAATGATTCATGACTGGGATAAAAAACTGGTACGGAGCCAAAGTTTTACACCCCTGCATCCATCTTCCAGCCACTCATCCTGGGCATGTTGGATGGCGGCTCTCTGTAGCTTCTCCCAGGTGGCACAAGGCACGCTTCCTTCTGGAAGTCATGTGCAAATATGCCACCCAAAATGAGCAGACGTGTCCTTATCATCTTCACGACGTTTCCACTTTGCCTGTTTTTACCAAAACGGGGCCCGTGACCGTCTGGTTGCCCTGACGACCAAAGCGCTCGCCTACACGGCAGGGGGGGGTGTTCCATGGGATTTCGTGAAACTCCAAAGTCTCTATAAGTGGCAAATGCTGAAGCAAGAGTGCCGATGACTTCATCATGCCCCCCAGGAAGGCAGGGCCGCCTCGCGAAATTCAGAAAACATGTTTTGGACAGAGTGCGGCTCTCCTCTCTGTCAGAATGTGCTGAGCAGATCGGCACTGAGCATTTTTAATTGACGCAGGTGGCCGGCCCTAATTAACATAATTGTGCTCTCGTTGCAATCTGCACATAAAAGTGCGAGGCAGGCATGCGGAGTGTGCGGCCAGCCCCCACAGCGAACGCCGCTGCGCTTCCTCAAAGCAGAATGTTCTAGATGCTCATCACGCAGGGATCGAGCTGTTCCCTTTAAGGAACAAAGCGACGTACGGCTCATTAAAAGTACGAGATGGGAACGTAACGGAAAACAGGTGCAAGACACAGCAGCGAGAGCGTGGCTTAGCTGGGGCCTGGTGTGACCCGCGCGTCCTCTTGGTAAACGGCGCATTACAGAGCTTAGCGGCTCTGAGAGGAGCAGGGAGCAGGGAACCTCCCAAATCCCCTCCTACTTCACCTCCACTTAAGCTGCTGCCATGTTTTCAGGGGGTCTGGGCAGGAGGCTCGTAGCAAAACTGGCTGCAGATGCCGATGCAAAATTCTGTAATAATTTCTCGGCTAACTCGCGGCGTCGAGAGAGACCAAGGTTTTATGGGAGCAAGAAGCAGGCAGTGAGGACCATTAGCCAGTAGCCACAGACATTCACAAACAATCGAAAGACAGACTGAAAACTACAGCACATCTGCGCTAAGAGTTCCCATACAACCAGGTGCAGACACTGATGAATACCTGCCCCGCTGTCTCCATCAGCAGATCTTTTGAGGACTGAAGGAAAGCTAAGAGTAAAAGCTGTACTAACAGTAAAAAGCAGGCTTACACGATGATGCATGGGAGCCGTTTCGACATCAGCAGTGGTTGGTTAATCTCAGGAGGACTGCCAGAAAGACCAGCCTTCATCCCACAGCTGATAGTGGTCATGAAAGGGATGTACGACAAAGAAAAACTCATTTCAACCGTTTAAGTCGTATCAGTATAAATTTGACTGATACAAATAAACACAACACGTACGACATCCTTGTAGAGTAATGCAACTCCAAGAGTTTGTGGTTACACCTTTCTATCTAACCAGGACGTGGCGGTGGGCAGCTGGTCTGCTCCGTGTTAAAAATAACCAGTTGCAACTGGGCCAAATTAGACACACTGCTGCTTTTGCAGGGTCCGGCCCGCACATGTGCAGCTTCTGAAAGTGGCCTGTTAGCGTGCTGAGCGATGGCTCCAAACGGGCTGCGGAGTGAACGCAGAGGAGCGCACTCTCGCTCATTAGCACAGACGCTAACAGGAAGTGTGCTATCACATGTAACATGCTATCACATGTAGCATGCTATCACATGTTGCTGCCTTTGTTTTGTAGTGGCAAAAACTACTAATATTTCCTGGTATTACCATGATTTATCTCTTCCCTCCCCATTAATAGGCCGATTTGTAAATCGATGCATTAACCCTCATGTGAGAGTCAATGAAGGGCTTTGGGCGTTTTGTGTAATACCAATAGCAGATGATATTCTGACCATGTGTCTTCAGGGCAACGGGTTACGTTCATCTTGCGATGTGGACGGTTCCACAGTCTCATGGTCACACAAATATAGGACATCCTCCCTGAGGACAAGCTCTCTATGCTGGATCCCCCGCTAGATTTATGTGTCGTTACTAATTGATTTTATTGCAGCAGGAAGAACAAAATAACAGTAAAAAATAGCCACAGACATGTGTTTAACACATAAGGAGACGTTATTGTTTATAGAATAACTTAACCTGCAATGTGGAATCAACGTCTCACCATAAATTTTTATATTCACTTATCTGGAAGATGCCACAGATCAGTGCTTGCATATATTATTTCAGTAGATACTAAAATCACCAGTGTATGCAAATGTCTTTATCTATCAGGGAATTCCATGAAAGGGGCCGTAATGTAATTTTGGAAAATTATAGTTGACAAGGCACATTTTCACTGCTTGGGAATAGCAGTGGCTGGTGATGCATTTGGCCTTTTCAGGTGAAGTATACAAGCCTACTGTCCTTGACGATGGGGCAGAGGGTCTGTGGACAGGAGATGTTTCTTTCTTAAAAAGGCATGCCTTTAGGAAATGGATTTTAAAGGACCTGCACAAACGGATTTGTTCCGGTGGACTTGTGTCCAGGCCTCCTGCTTCCAGCACACATGCAGAAGAACTCAATGTGTCGACTTATTTTCCAAGATGCATTTCGGGCTGGAGTCATCTCTCCCACGTAAGGTTCCGCGATGAGGAGAGCAGAGGAGCACGTTGATTTCCCCAGAGTGCTCCGGCAAGGACACCTTCGGCGTAAACATCCTCCCAACTCATGCAAATGCACCTAGAACGCTGTGTGATGCTGGAAGTTGGTTAAATGAAGTATGCTTGTTATGGACGTGCATGATGTAGGATGGATGATCCACAGTGGCACAGGTGTGGGCCAATTACAATCAATGAAACAAAAAGGTTGGGAACAAGAAGCCGCAGGTGAGGGTTGTAATCACGAAGGACTCAAACACTAGGAAAGGGGTGACCAGCGACACCTGCTGGTCAGACAGGGATTGATCCTGATAACGCCACATCGCATGCACCGTGTGGTAACGGGCGATGCTCACAGTTCGAAGTACCTCCGGGCCAAATTGGATTCTCCTCCATGACAGATGACAAGCCCAGGTTGCTGATGGCCTGAACATCTACAAGCAGTGGCAAAAGGTACAGGAGACTCACTTGCATTATTCAGTTGGGCTTGTTTATACACTAAGATCCTTCCTTAAAGTGTTTGAAAGCACTTCAGGAAATACATGTCAGAGGAATCCATCATGAGGAAGATCCCAACCCTGTGCTGCCTAGAGTCTATGGTTTTAAAGCCTAGTGTGGCATAAGATCGTTGAAGGATGGAAGAGATGGACCCCCATCATAGGTAAGGGACAAAAAAAAATCTCATGGGGGTGGGGGTCCATGCTGGATGATTATTGTCCCAGGCTGTGACACATCGGTACCCAGGGCTGCAAATGCTTCGGGAAACATTACGGAGAATTCTTGCATTTGCTGAGGCATGTAAATAGCAGCTTGGGAAGCGGATGGCGTCCGTGTGAGGCCTGCACTTCTCCAGCGTCGCACCGCTATGACATTCTGCTCGTGCACCTGCTGACTGCAGCTGCGATCGTGACAAAGACAGCCGCAGTGTTTATTAGCCCCAGAGGCTGCCGGACATTAATAAACAAAGACTGAAAGCTGCTCAATACTTTCTTATCATTTATTTAATTATTCTGCAGAGACTCCTTTGTGACATACAGGGTTTGGATGCCATAGGGCTATTGGATCTCCATGCTACATGCGTACGTGGTGGTGCCTCGATGTGGGGATGTGTGCATGGCGGGGCCTCGATGTGGGGATGTGTGCATGGCAGGGCCTCGATGTGGGGATGTGTTTGTGGCGGTGCCTCGATGTGGGGCGTGGTGATGCTTTGATATATGGACATGCACGTGCATTTGCATGTACATGCGTGTTTGGTATGGCCAACATCTCTGCTCCTGACCTTTGGCCGTGCCGCGGAGAAGTCCAGCAAAGTCAGGACCACGAGTGGAAAATCATGGGCTCCTGTTTCACCCCCAACCCCCACCATCGAATCGTTTCTCCTAATAACGCCAAACACCATCTCGCCTCCTGTCAGTTATGTGAAATGATTTCGCTGCAGTCCTGTTTCAGGCTGCACCATTGTTAGTGAAACACACGCAGCATGATGAACAACTTCCCCTTCCCGTCCGCCGCAGCTGCGTCCCGCTCCCCGCGTCCTCTGCGCAGTAAATCAGCCCTTTGTACTCCAGGAGGATCCAATCAGCTGCAGGTGTGGGCCTGCTGGGCCCGGCCTGGGATTAGGTAGCCCGCGCTGGATACCAGATCGCGGGGGCCCGGCCGGGGCGGCACTGGGAGCACATGCAGCCCGGCTCTCCTGGACCGAGCGAAGGAAAAAGCGCTGATGAAATGTGGCACGGGACCACGGAATGCAATTTCAAGCTTCCACATCTGCAGGAAAGAAGAAACCAGTTCCTAATTTTACAATGATGATGTCAGTGCTTGTACATGACAGTGGAGACCATGTGCCAAGCTCTCACTCCCTCTCTCTCTCTCTCTCTGTCTTTCTTTCTTTCTCTCCCTCTCTTCCCTTCTGCTTTCATACATTTTTCTTCCTCCTGTGAAGTTGGGGGGCGGGGGGTTCGGATGTATTACTGCACTCAGCTCAGTCCTTCAACTCACCAGGGAGGACATTAACTGTATTTTCATTCTGGGGGAAAAAACGAGGGCTGGTAATTACAATTTTAGAGAAAATTACTCAGATTTCTGTGTATATTCTTATGAAAGGACAGGTGTCCCTCCCTGATTATACAGACTGGCCAGAAAATCTGAAATCAGAGTTAAAAACAATAAAGGTTTTTTTCCCCTCTGAGGTCCTGTACTTAGATTATCAAAGTTAATATGAAGGTATGATTATAAAAGGTGGTCTGGACTCCCACGGCCTGTGCAGCATCGCCCAGGAACACTGAGAAAATCGGGGGTCTTGCAGAGTTCTCTTTGTGAGTCTTTGCTCCTGGTCTCCCATGACCTGTGGCAGAAAGGCCAGACCTCTGCCTCTTCATCCTCATCCTCATCCCCCACTTCACCATGACAGCCGTTTGGTGTACCGGTTTAAGGCCCCGAAAGTGAGTTTCCTCACAGGTGGCGATTACAGACAGAGAGTTTTATCGACGTTTAGATCAGTCGAATCTAACATAATACGATTCCCGAAGGACATGATGAATTATTAAGTTTTAGCTCTGCAGGTGTATCAGAAATGTCTCTCTTTTATTGTCATTTAAATTACAAAAAGCTGCAAGACATTTTGGCTTCTGGGCGAGTCGTCTTTTCCCAGGAAGGGGTCGGGAGGGAGGGGCCAACTCCTCCAGATAAAGCATGTGATTCACCTACCTGTGGCTCATGCAGCTTCAGCGTAGTGCCTTAATCCCCGGCTCAGGGTTTCCTCCACATTTACATTTCGGAATCTACACTACAGAGAGACTCCATGTTAAACAGGCATCAGACACACACACAGGCGCACACACACACACACACACACACACACATGTGCGCACTCTTCCAAACGGCCTGCAAATGGAATCCGTCTGCCACACGGAAACATTTGAAAGTCCAGCCCTAGAGCTGATTTCCACCCGGTTCGGGGGCCAAGGCCGGCAAGGGAAGCCGGCTCACACACTCTGGTTGCTCACCACAAATGTAGCCACAGCCTGGCCAGCGGATCCTCCACATCTGCACGCCACTCCGCCGGGGCCGGGCAGGGGCGGGGGGGCACTCCACTCTCGGACATGTGGTTTGGGATGTGACACTTTTCAGTATTTATTGGAGCTGCGATGAGGAGAAAACTTCAAAAACAGGCTCCAGCGAGCAGGAAAAAAATGGAAGACAGTGGTAGCAGGTCATCCTGAGACCTGCAGGGGGAGCAGATGATATAAGGGGTGACATACAAGCCGGCGTCACCTTCAGGGTCCACAGACGCTGCAGATAGATCCTGCAGGACTAGGGAAGGCCAGAGCCCTTTCAGACGTTCATGCTCACGCAAGAAGTGTTAATGCAAATTGATATTATTCCATTATAAATGTAAAATTTGCTACAGCATTGGGGCAGTTTGCAAACACTACAGACTATTTACAAGGTAAAGAAAATGTTTCATACATGTAAATGCATGTGCATGTGTGTGCAGACTTTTCTTGGATTGAAAAGCCAGTCAGCTGAACAAAGTTGACGGCCCTGGATCTGCCGCTAATGGCTAACACCATCATACATGCTAATGCTAACTAAAGGTACTTAGTACAGGTAAGGAACCTTCTAAAGCAGAGCTAGTGCATTGTTTCTTCGGCCTGTTTATTAGTTCGATTATATACATATTTACTATTCACAGATAATCAGGCAGCAGGTATGGAATCATTGAACCCTACTGCCTGTTTTGACCAATATACTTATATGGAAAAAATAAGTATTTAATAAGAACATGACGGTTTTGTTTAAGAAGCACTAGTTTCAGGCAGCTTTAAGGCCCACAAAGGCCTGGATTGGCACAAAACAACAGAGACAGATGGCTAAACCCTGAGGCTGGGGCCCATCCAGCTTCTCTAAGGATTTCGAAGACCGTTTCGATCCACATTCCCCCTGATCGGCCCAAGTCTGGACCCAAATTCCAGCAGATGCCGGATTCTGCAGTGCCGAGAGCATCCGATCTGCTCGTGTTCACTGTTCGGTCGCGGCCACCTTATTTGGAGGCCCGCTGTGCACCCAGAACGCCATGATTAAAGCATTAAGTCATTTATTGTAGCACAAACGGGCAGAATAATTGGTCACCTTACATCATAGCCATTCATCTGCATACCTATATATAAACTGCGGGGTTTGGGGGAGGGGGATCAAACACACCCCCCAAGTGAACATCTGGCTTATATTTAGTGTAATTGCTATTTTTCAAGTTACAGTCATATGTTATTGTAAGGCTGAGGTTGTCAGTCACCGGGCCAGTAGGAGAAAGTCCGTCTTCCCAAATCACTGGTCCGACAGAAGCAGGTGGACCGGTTTGGTTTCCCCCAGACGTTCACAGCGCGCTCGGAGGGCAGCCCAGCAAATGTCCGGGCCAGTGTCAAGAAGCGACTCAACGCTAGGGGACACAGCATGAGGGGTGGAGAGTGGAGGACAGGCTAATAGCTAATCGCTAATAAAGGCCTCTAACTGGACAGTCCGCAGCTGCCATATTAATTTCTCATTTAAGTGGCAATGATGAATATATTGACTAGTTACTGCAGTAAAATCTGTGTGCTGTCCCTGAAAAACAAGCCAGCATCGATGTTGAGTTAATTTCAGGAGAATGTCCACCTCCTCTGATCTCACCTTTTTTGCCCCCCAGCATTCAGGATAAACGGTCTGCGGCAGGATGTTAAGGAGCCATTTTGTTTTCAGCGAATAGCTCCAAATGGTAAACAAATCCGTAAGAGCTCAAAGCGGAGCGTTCGATCGTTCCAGCTCTCCTGATTTCCAGGGCTTCGATTCCGGGGCTTATCGTGGCGTTTCCAGGAGACCTCTGAACCCTGCAGCATCTGCTGGCTAAATCATGGCTCAAGGACTTGGAAACATCTCACCCAGTGGGGTCTGTTTTCACTCAAACGCGCCGAGAAGCACCTTGGAATCTCCTCTTTTCAGCTCCAACTGCAACAATCGGAAAGTGGGTTTGACCAATTACCCTTGTATATCCTGCAGACGTCACGCTGCACTGCGGGTTAATCTATACAATGGCCATGTGCTAACGACTGTATATAATTAGTCAGTTATGTTTTTTCTTTATATATTTAGTACCTCAGTAGTCCCCCTTGTTTTTCTTGGTCCCATCCAGCTGGCAGTGTCTAAGAGAATTACAAATATATTTTCTAAAATTCTTTGCAAAACTTTGAACAAGCCATCCAAGATTCACAGGACATCAACCTGCACGCAGTTATTCTCACTGAAGTCAAAGAAATTGCACAAAACACCTCCCTGGGGGCTAAAAATGGACTTTTGTTGTTACCCATGGAGCAGTTAAGCATGATCCCCTCCGCTCAGGGTACCTGTGGACTCAGACCACCGCTGCCTTTCACAATAGCAGGAGTGGGGGATGGATACAGAGTGGGCCCGCTCTGCACCTCTGAGTGCCAGGCCCCCACACTCTCATTAAGCCGAGTGGCTGTTTGTAATGACTCCATATGCCACAAGAGATTTACAAGCACCTACTTTTAAGTGATGTGTCCTTATAACAATATAATATGATCAACAGGACTGCAGACTGCTAAAGAGTGGCCCTCAGAACCAAAAAGAAGGCCTGGCAACCTAAAGCCAGTGGCCAGGATGAGGATGAACGCGGGGAGCGATTACAGTGCCTGTGAGGCCTAAAGCCAGTGGCCAGGATGAGGATGAACGCGGGGAGCGATTGCCGTGCCTGTGAGGCCTAAAGCCAGTGGCCAGGATGAGGATGAACGCGGGGAGCGATTGCCGTGCCTGTGAGGCCTAAAGCCAGTGGCCAGGATGAGGATGAACGCGGGGAGCGATTGCCGTGCCTGGCAGCCCCCGCCCATCCACACCATCCAGCCTTTCAGCGCTCTGTAAATTATAGAGACCATGTGTGCTGTTGTTTTGCAGGATGTCTTACTGGTTTAACTGAATTCCATTTGTCCATGTAAGTGGTACTAATAATGTCCTGCCAAGATTTTTTCTTCCTCAACATCTCCTGGACGGTTGGGTACGGAGACGGCAAAGCTGTTTTCATTCTGCCATGAAAATCCAGCTGCTTCAGAGAGCAACACATGAGACAAAAAGAGGAACTGGGATGTTCTGAGTGGACGAGCGTAACTCTTTGAATGTACTGGATGACCGTAATTGATGGAGTCTATGAAACAGACTTGATTGAATATTGAATAATTGATAACAAGATTCAAATGATTTAAGAGTGTTCTTCTCCGGTTAAAGGTGTTCTGATTTGACTCTGGTTCTGGTTCTTCTCCATTCCATTAGGGTTTTTTTTTTCCTAATCACTCCAAACCCCTCCTTCGTCACATGCTGAGGGCTTGTAGCACACTCAGGATGTACTGATCTGCATTCAGAACAACAGTCCCTTAACTAGCCCCCCCCCTCCACCAAAGCCCTTAAGCATCGGTGAGTCTGTGCCTCGGGGCTCAGATGCATCCAGGCACCAGGATTATGGGATGTCCCCTGGGGGAGGCACCTGCTTAGCTTTCAGCTTTAACTACCGGCAGCTGAGGAAGCGATCTGCACCTTTAGTGAAAGTCTGGGAGAGACGGGAATGAAGACGGAAGGTTGTGGGAGACGCGAATCAGAAAGTCCCCCAGACGAGTATCCTCCATCTGAATACGCGGGCAGAGCAGGGGCGAGCGGCACGTCCGGACTGCACCTGGATTCAGTGGAACAGACCTTGGTGAGGCCTAGGTGAGTCTGGTCTTTGGGGCAGGTTGCTGCCCTGTCCTGCCCCACTGCACCCTGCCTGTGACCTCCTACGATCCCCCTGATCCCAGGCTGCATCCCGCACTCCATCCGGTCCTCCGGTGGCTCCGCCCTGCTCCTGCAGATGCCGAGAGACGTGTCGGGCCGCAGCGAGAGTGGGGAGCAGATGGCAAGCACATTTTGTGCATCATTTGTAAATTATTTCAAAATCTATTTATCTATTCCGGCGAGATCGCTGGAATGTGCATCTGCATTTTTATGTAATGGTTTCCATGTTGGGCTGCAGAGGCGGCCTGGGGGATTCGGGGGGAAAGTACAGAAAGTAAAGCAGTGAGAAAAGCGTCCTGTCAGAGACGCGCTATACTGCCACTGTGAAGCGTCATCAGACTGCTGGGGGAACCGCGGGCCTATCGCACTGAATTACTGTATTTAATGTATATCACAGCTTCCCCCGTAAGTGCCGCCCAGCGCCAGAGTATAACTAATGAGAGAGCTGTACAGGGCTGGGAGGGGGGTGGTTATGTATTTAGTACATTGTGGGGACCAAATGTCCCCGCAAAGTGAAAAAAAAACCTGTTATTTTGACATTGTGGGGACTGTGATCAAAAAACTAAAATAGCCAAAAATCTTGTGTTTTGTTTGGTTACGTATGGTTAAGGTTCGGGCTGGGTAGGGGTTAAGGTCGTCATTGTTGGGATTAGGGATTTTCCCATAGAAATGAATGGATGGCCCCCACAGACATATGAATACAAACATGTGTACGTGTGTGTGTCGAGCTGGCCATCCCCTCTCATGCTCACGCTCCTGTACAGCAGGTCTTCTGTTCCACGCCGCTGGTGCGCCATGAGCGTCGGCCCCTGTCCTGCCCATATCTATGGCAGCTGGAGGATTTCTCCAGAACCAAGTCAGACGGGCTGTGATCTCCCTCGGAAAGTGGATCCCACCGGGGGGCAACGACTGGTGCAGAAGACGAGGGTGGGGGTCCACCTCCATTATGTGAGGCTTCCGATGCACGTGGCGACAGGGAGAATCAGCAGATCTTTAACTGATATCCCAGGTCCACCTCCATTGCTTGTCAGGATGACGTCGCTGTGATGGCTTGTCCAGACGGGACTGGCCGAGATTCCCAGGCTGGATGCATATCACCCCAAAAACAAAATCCTATATATAGCGAGTTTATAGGGCACATAAACGCGAAGTTTGCCTGAGGACCACTGTTCCTCGCTCTTTGCTCACGTTCAGGTGTTTCTGCTCTGCTTTTTACGACCCCCCCGAGCTTTCCCGGGAACGGAAGCAGAATGCCGGACGGGCTGTTCTCCGTCGGGAGCGCCAGACGTGTCCAAACGCTTTGTGGGAATCCACGCCTCACCTTGGGTCGGCACCGTCCACTCAGAAATGAAGACCTCCTGCATAAATAAATCCTCACTGTTTGCACAAGTAGCCCTCAGCATGGCTGTAAAGTGCCTTTAAAGCATTTTTCCTTTGTAAAAATAATGGGGGGGCAGTAATCGGAGGGAGGGGGGTGAGGGGGAGGGACAGGTTCTATGTCTATTTCAGTAAGCAGGAGTACCCTCTGAAGTTCCCCAGTTCCCAGGACGGACCCTGCCGTCCCACTGCAGCACCACATACCTCCATATTACTGGGTGACACCTTGCTGACTCACTGAGAACACCCACCCCCTCCCCCGTGGGTAAGTGTGGAGACACGCTGGCACCATCGCCACCCCCCCCTCGTGTCCCCGCTGCTCCGCGTTCTCCGTGGAGACGACAGGTCTCACACCAGGCAGGAAGGGGCTCACATTCACTTACTTAGTCATTAGACTTAGTTAAGTGACGCCAGCAATTTAATTAACCTTTTTGCGGTCTTTCACAGGGACGGTGGTCCGCGGGTGATGACATGTTCATTAAGAGAGACGGGGAATGACATCATAGTCGTTAAAACGGCCGTATCCTTTACATGAGGTCACCCAGGGCATGCTGGGAATGAATTAGCCATGAGTTCATTAGTTGGGCTCGAGAAAACACGCTGAACGGCACTAAAAACATGACAGGACACACAAACTGAAGAATGACAGCTTAAAGACATGCCATCAAAAACAGATTGTCTTATTAATTTCACCACTTAATACAGAAACTGTTACACTGTTAGATTTGCAGTCATCACAATACACATCTTTTCACTTTAGCCAGGAAAAAAAATGATTATGAAAAGATGGTATAACAGAACTGTAGCAAAAATAATGCTGTTAGTGAAATGGCGTACGAGAGTAAAACAGGGGCCTCTAAGGCGGAGGGCACAGGGGCCTCAGAGGCGGAGGGCACAGGGGCCGTGTAGACATTCTTCATGCCAAATAGCCGATCCTGGGAGGTATGCTCTCCGCACTTAATGTCTGCTTCCACACTGCCAAAATAGTCTTTCTAAAGTACATGTTGCCATCTCTGTAAAACACTGCTCTTCAGGGAGAGACACAGATTTTTTTAAACTACCAGGAGTTGACGGAACATGATAGAAGCCAATGGTCTAATCGGTTCCATATCAGAGGTCCAACTCGACCGGCCAGGCCCACCACCCACGTTTCCTCCATGTCAGGGAACGGCAAAGCAGTTTTTCAGACAATCGCAGAAAACAATGACATCACATATTGATTTAAGAAGAAACATTCAGGATCCTGAACAGGAAAGGGCAGCAAACAAGCGCAGCTTCCGTTTCGTTTATTGCATTCAGACAAATAACACTTAAGCTGGTTGGTACGCAGGGATAATCTGCGAGAGGCAACTCTTCCATCACAAAGACGCAGTAGGCAGTACAAATGAAGCTTATATCGCCTCATCGGACATTAACTGAGCTGATCGTTTTTTTTGACTGATCTAATGCATGATTGTAGTTCAAATGTTCGATAAGGTTGGTACATCCGAAGTCAAAGATGCATTTCCTGTCTAACAGTCCACAGCAGAGGGCTACCTCATGTCAACTGATGGTCAGTATTTTCTAGTAAAGGTAGAAAACCTGATGCTTATCGACAGATTGCTCTCCAGCAGGAAGGTGATGCCACTTTCCTTAGTTTTCTGCAGGTTGTGATACTTAAGGTCCAACATCAGGGCCCTTCCAGGGATTCAGAGGGGTGATGTTTCCTTTGCAGATCTTAGTCACACTGCTCCCACCAGATCAACATGCTCAGTCAAAACGAACCCTCACAAGACCGTCCCCATTTTCCATTCAAAACCCAGTGGTGCCCCCTATAAAGGAATGTATAATACAACAGGCCGGGCGTGTCCATCACGGTCAGAGGTAGCACCTCACATCTCCAGGTGTATATAACCATGCTCCTGCCCTCTGATGTCGACATGGGCACCGCTTCAGTCCCCAAATCTATGCATAATTAACAGGTGGCTTTAATTTCAATGTAATCAAGCCATTTTTGGCTTACCCATAATGCTCCATACCTATAAATTCGTGCAAGTCCGATGATTTCCCCTGGTACAGTAAGGCAAATCAAAGGTGCTGAAAGACGATTATATCCTTAGTTACGGAGGAACCGTGGAGCCATCAGGAACGAATAAATGCAGAGCGATACTTTAATTTGCAATTACTTACAACAAATTAAAATAAAAATATTTCAGAGCTGCTGACCACCCATTTTTGATTAGATCCACATGGTATCAGAAGAAAAGCACCTCACTTGATATTCCCCCCCCACCGATCGCACGGGAACCTTCGGTAGAATACCGTGGTCAAATCGGGTGGCGGGGAAAAGGGCGGAGTGCAGAACATTCTGGGAAAAAGGGAGTCGGAGCCGTGGTCCTGGGCGCGGGACAAACCCGTGCTACCTTACCCAGGCGTTGAGGCCCTCGGGGGCTGGGCCCCTGCCCTCACGCCAGAGCAGCTGTGACCTCCGTCTCCGTCAGAACCCCACGGTCACTCCGGGCCCCTGTAAGCCCAGCCCCCCTCCCATCATCCCCGAACGCCAGGAGTCAGCGGCGGGAACAAGTCTGATTCGATTAAACGATACAAAAGTAAAACAATGAAGGAGACGAGGGCAGAGTTCCTGGGTCAGCCTGAGAAAGGGCTCGCACTCAGGATATATGTGGAGCTGTACTGCTGCGGCGGGGGCTGTTTCTGCTCAAACCCGGCGCGAGACGGGAGCTTTCCCTGCTTAAATCGTTACTCTGTTTAATTTGATTAGAATAGCTCTAATGGGAGCCAGGGCTGAATATTCCTAATCAAATCAGAGTAGGTCCCATCCGGTCTGGGCCCTGCGATAGTGGAGGATTGAACAGTGCTTTCTGTCTACCGGGCAGAGGCTGAACCGCGGTTAATAAAGGTGTGTGTGTGGGGGGGGGCCGGCAGGTTATGTTCACGTTCATTCAGCTACCGGGCAGTCCCTGTCTGCTGATTGGCTGGTGTGGTCTGAAGGCGGGAGGAAGTGCAAATTTCCAGAGGAAAACGGTAACGAATAATGCATGTGACAGAAGAGGATTTTTATCCATTTATTCATAAGTCCAGCACCATTAGAGGAGTGAAAGGGAAACAGCAGGGAGCCCCTCCATGTAACCAACTCCTCAAAAAGGTACAAGACGTGTGTTTCTGTGATCTTTTGCCTTTTTGTCTGAAGGAGTAAAGCCAGAGTAAAACTGGAGTAAAGCCAGAGTAAAGCCAGAGTAAAGAGTAGTGCTATCAGAACTGGACCATGGGGGTCACATCCTGCCTGGTGTGTTGACCAGTTTGGCCAGCAATTTTGGATTTTTCTCTTTTAATGGATAACATGAGACAGGCTGATCATTTCATGCCCCTAACCCTCCTCCCAGAACATGGAGGCCAAGCCCTCACTTCCCACAGCCTCCGCACCCCCTGCACGTAAACAAGCGCCCAGATACGGAAGACAATATAACGTCGTTATTTCCTCTCAGCCGTAAACGAGGCAATAAAAACGACAGCGTTTTGAGCGGTGGAAAGGCGTCAGAGAGAGTGGGCATGTTTGGCCTGTGGCATGTGTGCGTGCGTGTCTGTGTGTGTGTGTGTGTGTGTGTGTGTGTAGGCGCTTTTGCCTGGACGATCTTAATAGGCCATTGAGATACACACCACGTGGATTTGGATGCTTTGCTCTCTGATGCAATCCCTCAAGCGTGCCGGACGAGATGAGGAATTTGCTTTTTTGGAAAATTGTGTGTTATTCCCAAGAAAAGATCTCCAATCTCTGCAACATCTCAAAAGGCCATAGCACAGCCAGGGCGCCCACAGAGAGTGCCAGACAGCTAAAACCATTAATATCACAGGAAGGACTGGAGATTCCCTGTTTATAAGTAAGAAAGTAGTTTTGGAAGTGATACTCGTGTCTACAGCAGGGCATGAGGGCACCAGTACACCATGAGGGCACCAGTACACCATGAGGGCACCCTGCATACTGTCCCCATTTCGTCATGTCAGCTTATGAGTTCCTAAGATAACAAAGACAGCAGTGATGCTTCAGCGATGTGTCACGGCTGCGCTTGGGGGCGCCTTCTGCTATCGGCCATCGTCACATGTGCTTCTCATTTACTAGCGACACGGCTGCCTGTGTTTGTTGGCCTCTGATCCCTGACCGATGGTGGTGCTCGTTTATTTATTTAATTATTTGTTTGATTTGCACGTCCCCCTCTTTGGGGGAGGGGTAGCCACCCTGCTGAGCTAAATAGAGTTTTACAGTTTTTGGTTAAAATGGCGTAACATTTTATGGGGTGAGACACGGAGCCCACTCTGTACCTGAGAAAATGACAAGTGGGTGCCCCACCCCTCCCCTGCAGGTTCCACATGGCCCCGCTGGATGATGCAACAGCCTTCTGTGAACAGGAGGACCAAGAGCGGATCCTTCACGTGACACGTGGTCGCCTTCTGCACACTTAGGGTTTCTCTGGTGTCGAGGCCTAGGCTGGCCCAAGTGGAGGCCACGGGTCTTCATGGGCATTTAAAGAGGACACAGCCCTAGCACACACCCTCTCACTCTCTCTCACCCTCTCACTCTCTCTCACATTCTCTCACTCTTCTATAGCACTCATACTCTGTCATTCTGTCACACTCATTCACACTCTCATATAATCTCACTCTGCGTCACACTCTCATATACGTTCACTCTGTGTCGCATTCACATTTCCTGTCACTCTGTCACACTCTCTCCCACTGTCTTGCATTACCTCTCAGTTCCAAGAGATTCAAATAATAATTCTTTCTTCCATCTCCTCTGAGCTTGTCACACTTTGACAGGAAGCTGAATTTGCTTCTAAATTCGATCCCATTCAGCTTTGCTGCTTGACCTCGGTCAACCCCCCCCCCCCCCAGGTGCTGGGCGACCACTGAAGGCTGAGGGTTAACCTTCCTCAATCTGTCGGCAGGCTCTCACTTATGAACCCCAAACCTAGAAACCAGTGGCGTGTGACGTGTGAATAGAATGGCAGCACTGACCAAATGACTGACTGACTCAGCTGGAACGTGCCCCATTTTGTATTTTGTGTGTTTGTTTAGAATAAACTTGATTTTTGGTTTTATATGAAAGCTGTCACAATGAGATGTATGTATGCATAGCATTTGTTAAAGGGGTCTGTTAGTTCACAGAATGACTTTGGTCATATGCATGCATGCTGAGCTGATCTCTACCTGTAACACGCCAGTGTGTCGGAGAGCGGCGGTAACATGATAACAGCACGGATCGCCCCTCTTAGCGTGATCTTATGCCTACCATCAGTCAGCAGCTATTAGCACAGTGCACGCGTGACCAGACCAGGCCCGGCCCGGGGAATTCGATTCAGGTGCTGCCCTGCTCACCCCGGGGGCTGCCGTCAATTCCAAATAAATCTCAGGTTTCATCCTCCCTTCAAAGGGCCGCCCCCCGTACGCAACGGGAGCCCCCCCCCCCCCCCCCCCCCGCAAAAGAAGTGGATTATGTTGCAGGGGTTAACGAGGCCTACTCTGCAGCCTCCCCCCGCCCAGACTCCCGAATCATTCCGGAAATGAAATTAGGGTGCTGGTGGGGGGGCTTGTTCTGTTCTGACCGCATCCGAGGCGCCCCAGGAAGACCCAGGGCATTGCAGCACACTACTATAACGGCCTTTTGTTGGTGCAGCATGGGGAGTATTGATGTCATGTGTAAAGTTTACGCCATGTGTAACATAATAACGAGTGTCAGGCCACCGCGGGACACAAGACGAACAAGAGAAATAATGTGATTTACATCCTGACTGCAGATAACGACACACCAATCTAAATGGAAGTTTATAGTGCTTGTAAAAGAGTCCGGAGCGAGCAGGTCTCACTGAAGAGGACCGGCGTGAGCAGGTCTCACTGAAGAGGACCGGAGTGAGCAGGTCTCACTGAAGAGGACCGGAGTGAGGTCTCACTGAAGTGATGTGGAGTGAGCAGGTCTCACTGAAGAGGAACGGGGCTGGCCACTGTATTTCTGCGAGCCTGGCACCTTCTAGTAGGAATACGCGGTGACATCCTGCAGGTTACCAGGACATCCACATGCCTGCAGAACTTCTCCCACTGGCTGCACCAGCCAGCAAACCACAGTGACGTCCATATCTTCTGGGGGGGGGGGGGATTAATTCCTTTGTGACAGAAAGGGCAATGGCCCCTAGGCTGGTCCAGACAGAGCAGAGCGAAGCCACACGAGCTGGTGGAGAGAGGGGGCTGGACAAACACTAGACCAGGATTAGATCCAAAATTTGACCCACCTGCCAATCACAAATTGCTAAAATTGACTGCAGGTTTCCACAGCAGGCAGGAGTCAAGAATCTGGTCGAGCAGTTGGCATGTGACCGGCGGTGTGTCTAGACTGAAAGAGCACAGCACCTTTAAACCGTGACCTGCCCCCTAATCACCAATAAAAACTAATCTGCTCTTTTCTGAACTTTTGAAAGGGAAAGATGGTGTTATGGAGAAAAGGAAAACACAGATCTGCACCAGCATTTTTTAATGAATAGTTATACAGAGTGTGGCCCAGGGAAAGCCTGCTGATAGACATGTACTGTCCATACACATCTGCAAAGCTATCTGCCTATTGAATTGCAGCATTTTATGGAATTAATGTTCTCCATTCTGAACACTGAAGCTTTTTAAAAGCAGAGGAGGCCATGTAAGATGTTCTCCACGCTGATGTAACATGCTAACGGCTATTTTTCCGGTTTGCTGATCTATGGTGCCTCGCGCTCCTGAAGACAAAGGGTCCCAAAAGGTCCCGTTAGCAACTTAGTTGGACCCAATCAGTTGCATGGTTTTAACCATGCAAGTTGCTAATGTAGTTAGCGCCTATGCTTTAGGGAAACGCACCCTTGGTCACCTTTCCCATTCCTAAAGCATTTGTATAGTGTAAACTAGCAGGATCCAAATAGCACTCAGTTCTCCTGTCCCACAAACATCGGGAGACCAGGATGCCCATGTTTCAGATTCGATCAGATGCCTCTGAGTTCATCAGCTCGTTGGAATAACAAGCCCAGAGCGATTGTGGTTACGATGCTAATTTATATGTTTCTGAGCATTTTTCAAAATATGAAACCCCCGTACTTCAGATAAACCATGTACAGGAAGGCTTTGCATGGATGGAGAGGCCATCCAGGCAGCAGGGAACCGGAGAGAGGCCGATCCTGACTTATCAGTCTTCAAGTGCCGTTAGCTTTGCTCTGAGGGAGACAGTCACACAGAGAAGCCTCCGCCATGTCCTTAATGGCGCTCCCTCTGACTGATCCGGCCTGAGAGTCACAGCTGACGTGCATTAACAACAAAGTCAGAATTAAAGGATCCAACACACTTATTAGACGGTTTTTTTTTTTTTTTTGCTCGCATCTCGTTGCGAGGGTGAGTGACAGGCCGTCGTTTAGAATCCCACACTTTCACAGGACGAGCCTGGAAGCCGCGCAGAATTCCATTAATTTTGCATAGTCTCAGCAGAGCGCAGAAACCAAACATTTAGGCGTAATTCAAACCTCTCGATTCTCCTCTTCCCAGAGTTCTTGGCTGCGAGTTTCTAACATGATCAGGCTGAATGGATCCCAACACGTACATGCAAACGCAGGCCGTGTTACACATTTAAGAGGACGAGGTGAGTGCTTGTTAAAAAAAAAAGTATGCGATTCCAGAAGCTTCTGAAGGAGTCAGAAAAGCGTCCCAGACCAGGGAGCCTGGAGCCTGATTAACATTTCAATTAGCCTGGCTAATTTCTGCATGGCCGCCTAGCCAGCTGATTCTAGCTCATTTTGCTCTCTGTGTGTGTTCCTGATTCGGCGTCCTGCTGTTTATCAGTGTGGTACGTCAGATGCAGGTGGACGGAGTGATTACGGCCCCAGGACCAAGTTTCCTGCCCACGCAAGCACCCGGTTCCGTTCACATCCAATAACATGCAGAGGCAGCACCGCCCGTGATCCCGCCCTGCCCTTATGCTCACTGGGGGGGTCACGCCGGCTGCCGAGAACCACAGTTTGCTTGCTACCGTTGGCGTGGAGCCTGTATTTACATGTGACACCTGGAACGTGTTCTAGAGGGCCTTAGTTCATATGGGATGTCCCGCAGAGAACCAAAGCCACCTGGGGGAACTTGGGCACTGAGACATCGCTGAGTTGTCATGGTAACCTGGGATGTATGATTTGCAGACGTATGATCCAGCAGGTTGGGGTCACGGTCGCCCGTCAGGCTCTTCAAATGCCAGGTGTGTGCACGGTTCCTCACATGTGCCCTGGTTCTGCTGTTCGAGGATGTTCTGGATCCCTTCAGAAGACAGAGGACTGAACACCACACGCCTGCTTTTCGTCGTGTGTCAGTGAACACGCTAATGGGGGCCAGCCAGGTGCTCTTCCGGCACACGTGTTTAAAAACAGCACATGCCAATTAACGATCTCACCGGATATAAATCAGAAAAAGGGGAAGTGGACCCATCCAGCCCATCGCCACAACCCCCCCCCACCTTCCCATCCTCCCCACCACCAGGACCAGCGTGACCCTGTTTTAAAGAATGGGAGTTTTCGCTTCGGCCGGAGCTTGATGCATTTCCAGAATAGATTTCGAAACGATTTTGCAAAGGCGTATTTCCACTGCCAGCTGCGTTTCAGACGTGCACGTCGAGGTGCTGCTGCGCAGACGCTGCCTCTGGCCGCAGATCCCTCTGCGTTTGGGTCATTAAGGGCTGCGCGCTTATTGTAACACAGAGATCTGAGAAACGCTCAGCGACCATCTACAGAATAACTCAGTGATTGTCTCCCACCTTTTGCTGCTTCTGATGACTGCAATTAATCAAAATGAGGACAAAAAACAGGTCGCACTTTGCTTAATAATATTTTATAACACTGAACGTCACCGCACAGACGTGTTTCGGCGTAATGCCTTCCTCACTGTTATACATAACATACTGTTATACTAATTCCTCGTTGTAATCAGCACTCTGATACTTTTTTATATTCATAGGAGTGAAGCCCATTTTGTCTGTACTGTAATTAATCAAAAATCACAGGATATGAGGTGTGAAGACGAGGCCCCACGCACATACCCGGGCCTCACATGCCTGGCCTCACATGCCTGGCCCCACACACATACCCGGGCCTCACACACATACCTGGGCCTCACACACATACCCGGGCCTCACATGCCTGGCCTCACACACATACCCGGGCCTCACATGCCTGGCCTCACACACATACCCGGGCCTCACATGCCTGGCCCCACACGCCCGGACCCCACATGGATCCGGTACCAATGTGCCAAAATGAACTCGATGGGAGAAGGGATCTCGCTGGTGTTTGGCTGACTTCCCAGCGTTTGGTTGGATGGTCTTAGATGTTTACACTATGAAATTCCATTTGGATGGCCGATGAGACGCACATGCTTTCCGATGTCCTGCTCGGATCACGAGAATCTCGTGGCTGTGGCTGTCAATCGCTCCCCCGTTACAGCCGCACTTTTCCGTTGGCTGCTTTAAATTACGTTAATATTACGTTAATATTATGTGGGCACTGTGTCCCATCCTCACTGGAGGGCCGCTGGGAAGAAGACGCCTCTGATACAGCTGCAGGGCTGTCCTGGAATCACTCCATACTGTTCTGGAAGATTCCTCTCTCGCCAACCTGGAACTTATCAGTGACCGTATCATGTACACAGCTTACAGCGCCTAACATGGATTCTTTTATTTCACTCTTTAGGCATAAACAGCATTACGTCAGACAGGGGGGTATTAAAGGCATGATGGGAGGACACAGTGTCACCCCAAAACGTCACCGCGGGCAGCGAGTCTGCTGGGCAGTTTGGACACGGCTTACCCATGAATCACCGCTGGGCACGGCCGCGGGTGAAGGCTATTCCTGTCCTCTGTTCCTTTTTCAAAGAAATGTCACTATGGGAAATATTTTCAGGGCTAAAGTCCTTCCAAAGAAAGCAGTGAGACTGGGAAAAAATTCCAGCGAATGTGATTAATTAATTTGCGCCCGTAAGCGAGAGTGTGTGTCATTTGATGATTCCCGACTTTCCGATATCGAGGTTTGAGGGGCCCGAGCAGAGAGGGGGCCCTCCAGGGGCCGGGGTCAGACTGTGACCGGGAAGGACGCCGGAGAGGTCAGAGAAACATTCAGTGACGGTCACTAATGGAAGGGAGCTGAGTGGAGCACAACAGGATCGAGGGACATTACCTGAGGTGTGACCCCGCTGGGGACACGAGTGCAAAATTATAAAACAGTGACAAGAGGGTGAAAATGGACAGCTGGGCGATTCACAGCTTCTTCTGAACATAGCGAGTTGGATGTAAATAGTCGATAAAGATCCCCCTGGTGACTGACGGTGCGCAGATCCTGACATGTAATGAACACATCTGCGTGTTAATCAGTGCAGAGGCAGGGCCGGCCACCATGTCCAAGCGCAGAGCGTCGCGTTCCAGACAGACTTCCTTAACCCCCCCCACGTTTTGGCTGCGGGGGTGGGGGGGGGGGCGTCTGGTGAGCACATGTTACAGGCCCCGCCGTTAGTGCCAGCAGAGCCCGTGGACACGTCTCCGTTAGCATGGTTAGCATTCTGCATCGACGGCCTTATCGGGCGGAATTTGGTGACGCGTGGATGCACAGCTCAGTCTGGAACTACTCTGCATAATAATAATAAAAATGGGCTCTTTATGTAATGATTAGCCCAGCGGATGAAGCCCTTTCACACAGCTGCCATTACACAGTCACTGGGAGACAGGAAACCTAATCTGTAGAGGAGCGGTCATCTCCCTGATCCTCCACTAACCCCGCCCCATCCCACCCTGGCACACAGAGGGACCCCCCCCAACTACCTGCTGAGAGACACCCCTGATTTTTAGGGGGGGCGTGCTGGAGCAGTGCAGCCCAACCTATAGAGGTAATGCGGCAGCGCGTGCAGGAAATGCGGGATTCCAGAGCACAGTCTGGTCTCTTAAATTGATCCCTGAGCTGTCCTAAAGGGGGCATCCCTAAGGCTGGTACACACAGGCTCCCACCCTCGCCCTAACACTAAAGCATCCTCCTGCATGCTGTCCACAGGACAGGCGTCAGACTTACGCGGCTTTACCTGCAGATACAGGCACCCAACCAGAACAGTGTCGAACAGCGATACTTCATTCAGCCTCAAGGGGGAACCGTCAGTGGCCCTGGGGCAGTCGGAGATATGGGCCTGGTTCAAGGACGCAATGGTTACATTATTCTTTCTGCCCCAGGATTTGAACTGGCGACCTTCTGATCACAGGCAACGAGTCTGAACCTACCGAGGCACACGGCGCCTCCCCGGATTCTGCCGGTCAGCTTGGGACACAAGAGAGGATACAGTGTTTACATCGCAGCCCGCTGGCGTCAGACCTGCACTGAGCTCTTATCAGCAGAGAGGACCTCAGCGCTGTACGCTTCCCGGTAAGCAGGCTCCCACGGGGTGCCTTTCGGAGGATGGGAGGGGCACTTGGGAGGGGTGCG
The DNA here is from genome assembly GCA_025773925.1 of Cryptomyrus ogoouensis. NCBI lineage: Eukaryota > Metazoa > Chordata > Actinopteri > Osteoglossiformes > Mormyridae > Cryptomyrus > Cryptomyrus ogoouensis. The sequence continues at coordinate 21,258,788 of JAOYFF010000027.1, forward strand.
CTGGCTCTGTTCGCATCCACGACACGACCGCGATCTGTCTACTGGGAGGCCGCTGTGACGGGCGAAGAGAGCAGGGGATTCGCTTTCCAGAGCGGCTCGCGCTCCAATTCTGCCAGGTGATAAATTATATTCCCGCTCTCCAGTGAGACTGATAATTCTGCTGATAAGGCCCTACACATGTACAGCCCGTTATTTAACTACATCAATAACCATCTGCACATGTATCCGTAAGAGCGAAAAAGAAGAAGAAAAAAACTTTTATCTTTGCCTCAGGATTCCTGGCAAATCCACGCACTTTATCACACACTCCACCAAAAATGTGTTTTCAGTTTAGATGAAGAAGCAGGAGGAAGACAGCGTAGGAATGGAGGATTAATAAAATATCACGCCGGAAAGCATCTGCTGTTTAGAAAGCAGTGGGGGCACTGGAGCTGTGTGATAAACCGGCGACGATTATTAAGTGACGAAATATCCAGTCGCTGGGATCCGGTGGACGCTGTGAACACCAGCTGCTGGTAAAGAGATCAGAACGTCCTGGGCGTGCACGTGGTGGGCCGGACCACCTCTGACCCAGAGCAGCCAGAGGAGGGGTCACTACAGAAACCAAAAAGCACCGAGGCAAAAAATCTGACTACAGGACAGCAGCCTTGAAGACGGGACGTACAAGGGGCTTTACTGCTCCAGAACGCAGATCTTCACATGCCGCTGATGTGCAGTGTAAATGGGATCTGACCGCAGAGTGTTGTTTCCGAGCATGGAGTGCACATTTTAAGTCACGGTGTTGTTTTAAGTGTAAACTTGGCCAATCAGCTGGTGTTTTTCCTTGTCACCAGTTGTGTTTATATAGGTTTCAATGTGCCCTGAGAGCCAGCTACTTTGACGGCCTCTGGCCCTCACAAGCCATCTCCTCATCCAGTATAACCTTTCATCTCCATTTTCCAACAAATGTGAAGACGACGTGTGTTTTTGTCATGGCTGGGGTGTTGGGGGGGAGGTTTTGACCCCAGGGATTTTTTAAGTACCAGAATGTGCCAGAATTTGACAACAAAACTTTCCGACATAATGCTCTCAACGTCATAACAACATGTCAGGTCTCAGAGGCTAAGCGGTCCGATCCCAGCAGTGCATGTGCGAGGAGAACTTTCTGGAAGTTCAGAGACTTCAGGCACACCTAGAGACACTTATCTGCTGTTTCAGTGGGATCGTTTGTTTCCTCCGGATTAAAAATGCAGCGTTCTGCAGCCAGCCTATGCTTTTAACAGTTTCTGTCATGATAAGTATGATTAATTACAATCCTGTGATGCCGTTCTGGGGGAAAGATTTTACTGTTTGGCTGCGATGGGCCCCCACTGCAGGAATGTAACACCTGCCTAGATGCCGCTATTAATATCGCCATGGCAGCCGTGATCTTCATTAAATTTTACACCACGTCCTTTCAATCGCTGCCATCCATTTAATGCCTTTGTTTTGAAGTGTTCCCCCTAAACTGTAACAGTTTCTTAAAAATGCAACGAGGGCCTCTCGCTGAATTCTGGGAGAAAAATAAAAGAATGATAAAGCCGTGTGTTTTCACGGGCCGCCTGTAAGTGTTTTCATTTCGAATTAGAGATATTGTAAAAGTGTTTGGGATACGGCCGGCGGCGGCCAGCAGAAACCTGAGAGAGGGAGGTCTGCCAAGGACATATATAGTCTGGAAAGAGCCTGTCCCTTTAAGGGGGGGTGCAGATTACTGCATGACATCAAGCTCTAAAATCTACCCGTCAGTTTGAATAATCTCGTTGATTTCTGGGCCCGGGCCTCGTTAAGTTCGAGCTGCTCGCACGTTCGTGGAAGGTGAGCAATCCGGGGGTCTGATCTGGGGTGCCGCAGTCTCAGCGGGGCCCCGCTTTTACAAGCATGCGTAGTAATGAGCCGAGCCGAGCCTCGTGGGCCGGCCGGAGGGAGGAACGCAGGTGCTGTGTTTTTATGACACAGTGTCACAAATCTACACAGTGTATGTTATGTAGGAATAGGACTTCATTTTTTTGGGCACCTCCTTTGACGGCATGTGATAGCATGTAGCACAGCCCCCTCCGCCCCTCTACCAGCATAACCCAGCTCCGTTATCAACAACACAAAAAAGGCAAACTAACCCTGAGGCATCGTGACCCCGACCCCGCTAGACGGCCGCCTCGGAATTCCCATGCCAACGGGAAGGGATCATCCTATAACTAATTAGATGTTAAAATACATGGGGGGTGTCATGTAACCATTTTTTCGGAAGAGGAAGGTATATCAGCACTTTGGTTTGTGCCCCCCAGTGCCACTCTCTGCATTTATCGGGCCCCACCCTCGCTGTGAGCACCCCCTCGGAGCCACATTCTGGAGAGGACGGGGGTCCACACGGCGTTCCCAGCCCCGATGTTGGCAACGGCCATGCTAGAGGCCTGTCCGGACAGCCATGCCCATGACGGCTCTCTGACGACTTTAAAATGTTCCGGAAAGTGCTTAATCTACACGATAGGACTGGACGGAGCCCAGACAATGACGTCGTCAGATGTGAAAGAAAAACATTCTGCTAACAGCTGCAAAATAAAGGTGCAATTATGACCATTAATAACGACTCGACAAGCACAAGCAAAACGGGGCCTGATAAGTGGGCCTCGCCGAACCCTCAGCGTCTGAAAACAGCATGATTATCGTATTATATGCAGGTCTCTCCTACTACCCAAGCAGTTTCCTGCTTCCTGCCCTCAGCTAGCTTCGGCTAACAGCGTGACCATGTGACCGTAGGGCCAGGACCTCAAACCAGCACCATCGGAATCATTTCATCATCCTTCATTCTTTCAGCGCCGGCTCGCCATGTGACTGTGTCATCAGGGCATTCTCAAGATCTTCCCGGCCACTTGCCCCACACCAATTGCACTATAGCTGTATCCAGACACCCACACCATCTAAAAGGACCCACACTTGACACCTGCAGGCCGAAGAGAATGCGACACGAGGTCAAAATAAACAGACGTTAAAAAACAGAGAATAAACAGGTGTGAGGGCATAAAAGCAGACCATAAACCGACAGGTTGGCCAGGCGCTGGCACCTCGCACCCTAGCATGAGCTCATCTAGGGGAACTGGCTTACTGGATCCATTTAGCGCACTGAGCCCATCACAAACAAAGCAGCAGGAGATGCTTTTCATGATTCCCATGACGACTGCGCTTATATAGCCATTATCCTGTTAGAACGCAAATAGGGGGGCATGGTGTAGCCATGATGTCATCCGCAGCCCCCCTCAAAGCGTTTAGTGCCACCTTATCACCGACACTGCGGGATTAGGGCTGGCGCGCTGCGAGAGGCGACCACATGACCGGTGCTGACCAATCAGTGACCTTTTTAAAACTACTGGAGTGGAAAAGTGTGAGCAGCAGCTGGACTGGGGCATGGGGGAGGTCACACTCCACAGTGTGTGTGTGTGTGGGGAGGGGGGGGTCCATACTCTGGAAAGGCACAGCTAGTCGCCGTAGCTTCCCTGCTGAGCTGGAGGAAATATTAACTCAGATCGAGAGGCTTTCTGACTTTAAGCTTCTGCAGCCCAGCAACCGGAGGTACCTTCATACTCACATCTGCTCCCGCTTCCTAATTAGCACCGGAGAAATAAAACTTACTCAGAAACAAGGGTGACCATGTGAGGGTCCGCCACACTGCTGCTGTGGACCGATATTTCTCTCTAGTGACCCTGAGCGCCAGATTAGCCACCACATGGTCCATGTCCAGATTGGCTTACTGCCTCTGGGGCTTTTCCGCTTCAGTGTGCTCCCTTTCGGGTTTCCGTACGGCGTAGCGCTCAAACGTCAGGCTACCAGGCCAAAGAGATTTTAGTGGAGGAGCAGAGCGTGCACCGTGTGTATGAAATGGTTGTGTTTATACAGTCCCCCAAGCAAAACGCAGCTTCGATACGTGTGCACCACGCTCGCAAGGATCCGCCAGGATGGGGAGACCACCAGCTGTACTTTGGCATGCCGGATATTCATCCATTGTCAGTTATCTGCCAGTGGGAGAAAACAAACAAGGTAAAGATGGCCCTTGGCTGCTGCGGCTACCGCCTCTCAGCCATCACAGTCACGCTGATGTTTTTGTTTCATTTAGATACGCCAGTGGTCCAGGAGCTGCCTGTTCATCAGTGCAAACTCCCCCGGGGCTCAGAAGCAGCCAAACTGGGGTGGGGTGGGGTGGGGGTCAGGCTCTACCCCTGGCATCGTGGTCAGTGCGTCAGCAGGGTACAGGTAATGGGACAGCAGCTAACGCGGGCGAAAGACCGCTAAACAGATCACTGTGTGCACGTCTCCCACAGCTGGAACTAATCTGGGGGGGGGATCTCACCACACCTTCTTTAGGTGGCATTCATTACTGACACCATGAGCATCTCACACACACACAGGTACACATGTGCACACAGAGCATCAGGTCGGAGGAATCCCACAAAGTGGAGGAGCGAGAGGAAGAGGAGGGAGCCTCCTGCAGCAGGCCGGCGTCAAGCAGCGAGAAAACAACCACACACATGCTGCAGTCATTTCGCCGTGAGTTATGTTTTCACATCTCTGTATATTTATACACTCATATAGGAGCAGGTCACAGCTTCCAGCCGAGTGGCGAACAAACCGCGAGGCCCAGCTCAGCGCGGCGTGGCGCTAAATCATGCGACCAGCAGCCCAGCCCTGACAATCTCAGACGTGTGCCCCACGGTTGCATGGGAGCCCCTCAAGGGGAAGGCGACCTGAATTTACAACACCGTGTCACCATATAAACAGCCACATGCTGCGTTTTCATGCTTTTACACCCCCAACCGCGGTGATCATCCCCAACCGCAGGTGTCTCCACCAGCACCCCCTCGTCGCCATAGCCGCACACCCCTGTGCTCCTCGGATTTTACAGAAAAAAAAACGGGAAGGTTTTACTGACACCTCGTAAAAAGGCGAAAGGCTGACTCACTCAGTTGGGGGTTCTGAGCCCACATAAAGTCACAGCGCCCCCATGTGGCACTCTCTGTTAACTGTTACTGACTACACCGAAACCTGTATTTTAATAAGCAAAGGTATTAATGAGGAAACAAATTGCAGCACCCCTGCCAAAAAATTACATTTTATTATATAGTACAGAGAATGGGGGGGGGGTAATTTCAGCATAGGGGTGGTGGGAATTTGAGTTAAGCAGAGCGGTCCATGTGAAAATACACATCTGCTCCAGTGTTAAACTCAGCACATGTTATGAGTCAGTTGGGGGGGGTCACTTGTTTTTAAAATATGAAAAAGCCTATGGGGGTGCAGCCCCCTCCCCCCCATAGCCAGTAAACACACACACCTGCTCTCTCACCTTTACTGGCCCCCAAAGATCCTCACACACCCTGAAACAACACATGCAGTACCTGTTGCTGAAGTATGAGACCTACCGCCATTCCCAGCTCACTAGCATCACATGATACTGTCACATGACATCATTATTATCACATGACCAGAAGGTCCATAGTGTCAGTTCAAAATCAATGTCTATATCTCTGCAGGCAGACCAAACATACAAGGACAAAAAGGCATGTCACATTTTTTTTTCCCCACTGTTGAACTTATACATTGTTTGATTCCATCATCACTGCTAAGAAGGCACATTTTAATGTTAACTGGAATATGCAGAAATATGTGGTCTAAAAGCCTACTACAATACCTTTTATTTTCCAGCCATTTAACAGGGAGTATGGCAGGCCAGAGAGAAAGCAGCAACTCTGAGAGACCTTCTAGAGCCGACAGCAGAGCCATTAAATTCATTTCAAACCTCAAACCTTTGAATAGCGAACGTGTTCGGTAATTATGACGAGCCCCACTCTGCTGTTAAGTTATAGGGGGGGCGGCTGTTATGGAAAATGGAAAATAAGTATCTATGGAGGGAAAAACACGGAATTCGAGTTCGGCCCGGTTAGCAGGCAATCAGGCTCGTTTACGTGCATGAAAACGGCGATCCATCATCGTGCAGCCACTCAAAATATCCGGATCACACGCCAGCTTTCCTGCCAGCATAACTGACTCCCTCCTGATGTAAAGCGTGTAAATAGAAACTACATTTTTGGTGTTGCAAGCTGGCTAACGACCTGAATTTCCTTATAAACGTATAAACGCTCAGCCGCTGGGCTGTTCAGGCTACTTTCCACAGTTGGTTTTACTCTGGCACCTTCCAGAAATGACCTTCCTGACGTATCCCTTCTCAGCCTTTGGCGGGGGGACATGCTAGCAGAGAGTATGGGGAAGGTGCTTCTCCCCGCCCTCTAAGGACCGGGCCTGGACAAGTCCCCCACCTGCCCAGTAAGGACAGCCTTCAATCATCTCAGCACCAAAATGGGAGCTTTATGAAACCAGTCTCATGATAGCTGGGAGCCCAAAAACGAGGCCAGCGGCCGGCCCCTAAATGTCGACTCTGTGTGCAGGAGACCTGGGGGTGCTCAGACCCAGGGAAGCCGCTCTCCAGCCAGCTGGGGGGTAATGGAAAGACTCCCAGGGTCTACCCCCACTGCGCTGGTAGCTTGTAATACCCCTACAGGAGCAGCAGAGAGCGTGGGAGAGGGAGAGAGAGAGAGACCGGAGACCGAGATATAATGGGAGAGAGAGATAGAGAGAGAGAGACTCCAATTGTCACAATGAGACCATGGCCTAGGTCCTGTTTGTGGGGGTGGGCACAGAACTTGTAAAGCACGATACCTAAAAACGTCCTTGGCCGTGGCTGCCCACAGCACGCAGGGGGTTACAGCTCGCCTCGGGGGTTATAGCTCGCCTGGGTTCCCAGCACTCCTGCTCAGGATATCAGCTCCCTGTGCCTGTCACATCTGGTGCTGGTTGGGAAATTTCATGCTGTCACGCCTGACGCTGTGGGCCCAGTGACGGGTCCTGCAGCGTGCTAAATCGCAGCGCTATGCGCTCACTCCACCGACGGGCTTGTGCAAGTGCGACTCGCGCGCTCCACAGTTTACCCACTACCCCCATCCACAGCTGGCCTTTTATGAGGGACCAGCTCCCCTACCTCACTCTAGAGCTCAACAAGCGGAGAAACGATCTCCAAGTGCTGGACCACTGGTGATAAAAAAGTGAAATATCCGTGTCCATAGTTTGTTCAGCCCGCATTAACGATTCCACCAATATTCATAATCAGCTAACATGCCAGTACCTCATGGCAGGTCTGCACCTAGGGTGCTCGCTTATATCTACAAGAGGAGATCTTGGGACCATTGAGGGACGGATGATCCATTTTGCTGGGTCTTCACTCACGAAAACCCATCAGCTGGTTGATGCCTGAGGAGGAGCAGTGCCGCAGGTGATGTGAGACGTCTCAGGGTGAAGGCATCCTCACTCCGAGGAGAGACGTCGTCTAGACCCCCTTGAACATGACGTTCATGGTTTGTTCCGAGAAGCAACACATGACCAGTCTGAGACACAGGGTGTTTTGCAACACCAAGAATGCAAAGGTCGTACTTGTGGTCTTGGAAAGACCGGTCTTGCTAACTTGCTTCCCAAGAAGGAACTTGGGAATCTTGGGAATCATGGGATTGATCTTGTTTGGTAAGGAGGCATCCGATACATCCGTGATATTTGGGGCGGGGCAAGAACGACATTCGGGGATTTTTATCATCATCTGTGCTGCTGTTCTTGTGTATTGGAAATGGTCTTCGGCGATGGAAGAGGACATAAAATGGGTCCACGAAGACACAAGTACGGTCAAGTACGCATACTGAGAAACACGGACAGTTACTCTGCAACCCCAACGGAATCCTGCAGTGTGCTGTCCCAGCAGCACCAGCTTTATGGATGGCTGCAACACCTGAGCAGATAGGATCCTGTGGGGGGGTGATGTCCGGCATGGAGCTACAGGGCGACAGTCCCTGGGAACCACTGACAGCTCATACGTTTGTTTGTTTGCCGTTAGAAGACGACTTTGCCTCTCATGCTCCCATCTCTCTGCAGCACAGGACAGAGCAGAAACAGATGCCCCCCTCCGCCACTAACCCCGGGGGCTTTTCCTCATTTGAAGTCCACACCTGCTCGTTAATACCACCCCCCCCCATCCCCACCGCAGCTCCCGGAGCCTCAGCTCCTTCTGTGAATTCCTCAGGCGGCCAAGTGTGTGGTTTCACTCCGCACACTGCCCCCCCGGGAGACTGTACAACCAACAGGGGCGGGGGCAGGGAGGCGGGGCTCGGTGCTCTGAAACACAGGGCATGGCAGCAGGCACTCGTGCATTCCCACAGGCTATCAGATCCAAAACCCATAAAACATCATATGCCAAACCTGCGATTAATTAATACTTTGG
>JAOYFF010000027.1:21267207-21279288 GCA_025773925.1 Cryptomyrus ogoouensis
GGGGGGGGTGTTCTGGAAGGGGAGGGGTGTGGAGAGTAGGGCCTAATAATAGCAAGTTATTGTTGAAAATATACCCTCACTGTGAATATTTAACAAGAGGCATTCTGTCCCTGCACCTGTTTTCTGACAAGTAAACAAGAGCTGCTCTCCGTGGGACTTTAAGGGCCTGACTCACCTCCCCGCCCGGCGTGCCCGACTCGCCACCCGGCCAGCATGCCCGACTCGCCTCACATCCCTGCCCGGCGTGCACGACTCGCCACCCCGCCCAGCATGCCCGACTCGCCTCACCTCCCCGCCCGGCGTGCCCGACTCGCCTCACCTCCCCGCCCAGCGTGCCCGACTCGCCTCACATCCCTGCCCGGCGTGCCTGGCTCGCCACCCCGCCCGGCATGCCCGACTCGCCTCACCTCCCCGCCCGGCATGCCCGACTCGCCTCACCTCCCCGCCCGGCGTGCCCGACTCGCCTCACCTCCCCACCCGGCGTGCCCGACTCGCCACCCCGCCCAGCATGCTCGACTCGCCTCATCTCCCTACCCGGCATGCCAGCCTTAGTGACATACTGACCCTCTCACTGGATGAAGAAACAGCTGTATATAATTTACTGATATTTCACCAAAATTGCTTGAAACCAAACTGAAGAGTCACCACATTTTACATGATATTTTTACTTATCTAGCAGACATTTTTATCCAAAACAACACATATTTGAGAAAGCAGGGTCAACAAGTGGCTGTTCAGGCTTCAAGGCCTTTTCCAGGGGCCCAGTACTAACATTACTCTGCCATACTCTGACTCTGGAGTATTCTTTACTCCTTTGCAAATATCTTGAGGGAGGGGGATTTGGTGGCTAAAAGAGACAGCTCACAGTGGACACAGAGGGGTGTGGGCTCTGTGATCCCAGACGTGCTTCACAATACTTTAACACCCCCAAAGCAGGGGCCTCAGGGTTGAATTGTTCTGAAGGTCTGCATGACAGTCAGCTCCACTGCCAGCCCACTGCCTCCTGTCAAGTGGCACCGAGTTACAGCCACAGAGGAGAAAGGTTTAATGCCTGTTTAGTGGCTGTTGATGTGAAACTGCATCCCAGGTGCTCGTGTGTGCTTGGGGGGGGGGGTAGGAGGCCCTGCGGTCAGACAGGTGTGGCCGTGTGCCGATGTGCCGGACAGCAGGTTGGCAGCCATCAAACGCCACGCGGCGTGTTTGCCCAGGACCCTGTGCTAATTTACGGGGCCATAAAAAAGCCCATAGAGCCGCTATTAAACCTTTGATAGATCAGGCACATTTACAATAATGCGCCGTAACACCAGCCGGCCCCGGGGGGAGCATCAGCGCTGGCTTTACGAGGGCCCGTTACGCGCTAATGAATTACGGTGGGAAAATGCTCTGGTGAGCCCGCTGGGGCCCGGCAGGTGGGCCGGCCGGTGGACGCGATGATTACCGGTGTGATGATGACTTCACCGCCACTCAGCACTGGTATGGGGGGGGGGGGTAGCGTGTCCTCGGATAAACGACGTCAACATTCCTCCCGCTGGTATCTCACCTGGCTGCTCGCAGGAGACTCATCACTCCTGCTGCGATAGAGGTGTGCAAATATGCAGCGACTGTTTCCTATGGCCATGGAGCTAAAGCTCTTAGCCAGAGGAGCGGACCGGAACCTAATCTGCAGCTGATGCGTCGAACATGTGGAAGCAGAGATTGCACCGCATTTACATTCAGATTTATATTCACGCTTAATCTAGCGCAACGCAAACTGCACTACCAGTGAGCAAGTTAGTGGAGGAAGCCTTCTGTAGACCAACAGATTCATCTGTAGCAAAAAAAACACTTGTCCAGAAAAGTGTGTTTACCGTTACACTCAAGGGAAAGGCCACAACTCAGTCCTCACATATGGGTTAGTTTGCAAGACTGAGACCTTGACCGACCGCCGGTTTACGCAGAAGTTTAAGTGGATTACCTTGTGGGCACTTAGTTTTTTTTGGTGGGATTTCTTACTGTCAGGCAGCCTCTCTGACATCAGCCCCACAAGCTGCCACCCTCCCAATGCCGCCAATAGTGCAGCAATTTCATTCCCAGCATATTTGATTATTCTCGTTCAGACGTTTTTGCCTGAAATCGTACAGGAAAATGGAGCCCACAAAAGCAATTATGGTCCATTTGGGGCCATTCCAACTCCCCGAAAAGCTCGAGGTCTGATTATGCGCTGACTTAATGTCCTCCAACTGTCCAGCATTTGATGGATATTAGCTTCCCATGTATTTATTTAATGTTAAATAAGAACTTGCATCCTGTACTTGGATACCATCCAGCAGAGTTGTGCCAAACAATGTTCTACGGACGCACTCCGTTATGCCTCCAAGTGGCTCTAAGTGTCTCCAAATTTTTATTTTATGATTTGATTTCATTTTGCTCTCGTGTTCATAGTTACGCTGCATCATACCTAATGGACCAAGCCTTTTCCAGTGAGACCACCGTGAGGCATCGCCATGGCTACGCAAGGCCTCACAAACACATGCGGCCATGTAAACAATGACCCCAATTGTATTTTTATCTCTTTAATTTGATTTAATTTCTCTCATTACGATGACCCTTGCGGCCGTGAGGCAGCTTCATTTGGACATTGACTCGAGTCACGGTGAAGGATAAGTTCCCTTCCACAGCACGCCCTGACTTAAAGTGCTTCAGAGTACAGACTTCGCCACTGCACCCCCTGTAGGGCACCTACAGTAACAGCAGGCCCAAGACCAGTGCTTCTTGTTTTCTTGGCATTTGCCTACTTTGGTGAAATCAATAAGGCCACTCACAGCAGCGACCCGTCCTGGCTCACGGGGGTTTTCTGACTAGCTGGGGGTGAGTCTGGCATGCTGGGGCTTGTACCGCGTTCGGCCAAAGTGAGACACGTCCCGGTCTGTCTCCGACTGTGACGGGACTCGCCTTTCGCTCGCACTGGGACCCCTCATCGTCTCGCCCGGGTGCTGACAGCAGGTCTTGTTAGGGCTCACAGAGAACATGCCTGCAGCTCTTTTTTCCTCCCCCCCTTCTTTGGTTTCACAGCCGGCTGCCCCCGCTGCATGAAGCGAACCCACAAAGCCCCGGATCACCGTGACGGGTCACATTTGTTAGTGATACCTCATCCACGGGCACGTTTCTGCATCGTTACCATGGTGATTCTTCCAGTCTTCTAATATTAATGAAATAAAGCTTTATTTGCTATTTGCACCAGTATGAGTATGAGGACACAGCAATTAAATCCATTTTTCTTTTTTTTTCAATATATACACACATACATACAGTGGAGAGTGCATCCTGGAGTCCGAGCACAGGGTCACCCTGGAGCTTCCTGAGAGGTTAAGGACCTTACCAGAGATGGGCCCACTTCCAAGCATGGGATTCGAACCGAGCACATTCCGATCACAGGCACAGTATGAAGGCAGCTAGGGGAATCTTGGACCCCAAACAGCCCACCTTTCTGCCCGTGTGCATAATAGGTTCAGGCTGCAGCCTCGGTCAGTTTCCTCCCACGGGAGAGGTTATTGCCTCATAAACCATATGTTAATGCCCCAGCTCTCCCTCACAGAGTATATAAAGTCCCCCCCGGCACTCTGCTCAGCCGGGCCACTAATTCATCACACTTTCCCGCCAGTTGTGTGACATTAACAGTCTTAACGGCAGCTTTAAATGCACCATTGCCATCATGCCTAATGTTTTTAGGAAGTGCTAAATTCAGAAATCAGGAGGAAAGAAAGTGATGCAAGCCTGGGAAGAGGAAGTGATGCAAGCCTGGGAAGAGGAAGTGATGCAAAGCTGGGAGAGGAAGTGATGCAAACCTGTGAGAGGGAGTGATGGGAAGCTGGGAGAGGGAGTGATGGGAAGCTGGAACAGCTGTGTGGCACAAAGCATCTGTAAGGCTCAGGAGCTGAAATCACCACCCTTTTATACATTGACTTTAAAATAACAAAGCTAAAACAGTAAATGCCAGTTAAAAGGGCAGACAGTGGCTAATGGGGTGTATTAAGCTACATGTGTATCGGCCATTTGAGCAGGGAATGTTGCAGATGTGCATTGTTCAGATGAAGAAAGTTTGATGTTTCTTTTCAAAGTATTTTGTTACAAATTACATCAGATGTTTTCCATCCAGGAAAATACAAATTGTTCACCCAAAAGTGAACAGATACGTATTTTAAATACATTTCATTGAAATCTCTGCCTGTAAAGAAATGCTCAGGACACACGCCGTGCCACATCAGGACAGCACCGGCGCTCACTTCCTTTCGTTTGGTGTCTTTTAGCCAGTGGTTCTTCTCTGGTGGCCCTTCGGTTTCTCTGCCTTCATTTTTACCAACCGAAGGTAAACAAAAGAAACTTAAATTTGGGGTTTTACTTGCTGCTGTTGTTTCTCGTTCCCCGGTAAAATGCTCGACACCTCGTTTTCGTTTATGTGTACTTCGGACAATGCCGTCATCTTAATACAACCCATTCTGCTTCCCAAAACATTTAATATTCAGCAGTAGGAGCCAGTTATTTCGGAGGTAAAAAGTTCTTGCAATGAAGCAGTGTTGTCCGGGAGCCGTAAATCCAAGGCAAAAGGATTTATTGAGGGCAGTCGGACAGACAGGGTACAGACTTCCACAAACGTCAATGACAGACCTGGGGAAACAGACTTGAACGCGGACTAAATACAGGACGTGACCTCAGAATAAACGCAAGACAGCTGATACGATGGGGACTGACACGGGGTTAACGAGGAGGGCGTGGCAAGACACGAGGACTGGACGTGCAGGTCATGACAAGCAGGTTTCCTACTGGGTAACAAAGTTATACAAACAACACGCAGCACCATAAAAGTGGCTGGCGTGCCATGTATGACAATGAAGGGTTTAAAGTGACACTCACGCGTGAAGGGGGGAGAAGCGGGCGGGCGGGGCGATAAGGCCAGAGCAGACAGTCACCCATTTCACAGAAGCACAGACGCGGTTCTGGCCACTGTCCTTATCTGAGCCAAAAAGGGTAGATAAGTCCCAAATTACTTTTGAAATTTAGCAATAACCCTCATCCAAATCTATTGGGAGGAAGGGGGGGGGGACTTCCTAGTTCCAGACTTGATTATCCCAAGTGATAAGGATTGGAAAATAGCTGCCATTAGCAGTAGCTGAGAGCGATTTGCTGCTTGGTTTAGGGCAAGAATAACATTCCGGACATGCCTGCTGCTGGTGTGAACTGGGACACGCTTCAGAATGTCCCCTCTGTTTGCGTTTTCCAGGCAAATAAACAGCCGCTTGTTGGGCTGCCTTGATCGAGGTCCGGCCTGGTTGGAGGACGACCAACAGCTACAAATAGAGTCTGCACTCACTTTACAGGGAAGCGGGAGATCTGATAAAGAACTGCGTGTGTCGATTGCTGATGGGAATCAAACCTTCCCAATTTAACCACTCTCTGATTAAAATGTCTTATTTCCGCTTGCCCAGTAAATGATCGTTTTGGTAAAATGGCGCACAGTAAGGGCAGCACTGAGCGGACCATGCTGTCGGATCTTGTGCCAGGGCCAGACGCCACTCTTTTGGCGTGGGGCAGCCTGGAACGCTCATTCAGCGACGGAGGTGCTGAATGTGAGGCCTGGAAGATGCAAGCGATGTGCTGCCCTCGGGGGGGGGGGGGGGTGGTTGAGGAGAAGAGGGACAATCATAATATGGATGCAAACAGCAAGGAGAAAACTGACTTCAAGAAGTAATAACAGAATAGTAGCATAGTCAAGTAATTCTGAGTACAGTGTGATGTTTACACAGATATATATAGAGAGAGACATGTGGGAATTGTGAAGTCAATGAAAGGCATGTTTGGCTGGATGCTGGCATGCCGAACCGCAAGCTTACCCAGGAGCCTCAGGGGTAGTCCTCCTGACTCCATACAGACGCCGTGCCTCGAGTCATGCACCAGGCGCAGAACACAGAATGTTCTCCTTGGGTTATCCCGACGAGCCACCGGGGGGTGACGAGTGCGATGGGAGTTGCAAAAGGTGAAACGGAAGGAAGGAAGCCTGTGGAACAGCGGGAGGAGGGGCCGGGGGGGCAACCTGGGCAGGGGGGAGCAGAGCAGAGGGAGCGAGGCAGGTGGGTGCCAACAGGAAGCGCCAGAGGACATGGCGAGAGCCACACGGAGACACTCACGCGCCGTCCGGAGCCACTGACTGAGGAAGAGCGGGGGGGGGGAGCAAAAGTGGCCCAAAGTTGCAGCCCACATGCGCTCAGGGGCAAAAACAGCTACAAAGAAAAATCTGCATTTCAGACCGCGGGGCATGCAGGTCAACTCGCAGAATCCACGGGGCATGCAGGTCAACTCGCAGAATCCAAAAAAAATGGCACCCAACTCTGGAGATTCCCGAAGGCTCACCGCTGTCATTAACAATCCCCACATCGCCAGGTGCCTGCTCTCCGCCCGCCAGCACAGACCAGGCCTCTCTCCCAAGGCGGGGTGCATGTTTCTGTTTGCATTGCTATTCAGGAGAGACAGAAAACAACATGTCAGCTGACAGAACAATCAGCACGGCTAATAGGGTAACAACTTCCAGTGTACATAACCATAATTAGGCGAGAAGGCAGAAGAAAAAAGTTCAAGTAATAGCCTGTTCCTGCGATGTTTGGCATTCGAGCATCGTCCCCGAAAGGCATTGCGTTTGTATGTCATTTTCAATGTGGGAGCCATTTTGCGTCCAATTGGCTGCCTGTCCTCAGAATGTGCTGTGGATTTCCCGCACCTCCCATTGGCCAGGCCAATTCGCCAACTTGCCCAGCCCTGGTCACATGGGGGGGGGCTTGAGGTGAGCTTACCACGTTCAGGCATATCAAAGTCCCTCTAACATCCAGCTCCCCAACCCAGGGAACAGAGACAAAGCAGCCTTTGTCTTGAGACTAAAACACAAAAGCCACACCCCTCACCCACGTAGTAATTAAGTTCAATTAGTAACATACATAGAAAAATATTTCTTCACAAACAACATCAGCCCCCGTGGGTATAATCCTCACATGTACGTGGAATGTGCCGTGCGGAAGGTGCACATCAGAGGCTGGCAGAGGCTCCCACATCTCCAGCGGCAAGACGCGATTCCAGACATGAAAGACCACCACGGCCCCCAAAGCACCCGACCTGATATGAACATGCCGCAAAGCTACAGGTTTGACTGATCCTCATTTTTCGGAAAGCTTTCCGGATGGATCCTCGATTCTCGGAGCTGGTTCCGAGTGAAGCAGCCCGGTTCTCCTGTCGAGTGCCATCAACCAGCATCAGCGAGGCACCAGCACGAAGCCATGAACTGTCCAATCTGCATGCTCAGCCCCCTCAATCACAGCACAGAAACCACATCTAACTCAAAAGCCAACTCAAAACACCACACCTCTGTTTCGCAGGTACGGCTAGACTAGATAATATCCTGTTAGAGTAATGAGTCACAGGAATTAACAGAAGACCAGTTAGTCTTTATATTTGATACATTGATCCATCCATCCATTTACAGTGTCATGGTGTCATTCTATATGTAGTGCATTAAACTGTGACTCTTATCTAAAATTGCCGGAGAGACTCTCCAGCCCCTTTTAGACACGCACTGGCACCCTGAAGCTTTCTAGCCCAGAGGAGCTGTACTGTATGTGTGATCGTAAATGTCCAAATCAATCGTATAAGACATTAAAGGGACTTTACCCTGCTAGTGCCCTAATACAAAGTCTGGGTAATTTCCTATTGACCCTCATGTATGAATGGAGCAGGAAACTGTCCAAAGAATTCAGCAGAAGTGAGTGGGCGTACTGGTGACGTTTTCTTTGCAACTGGCAAGAAAATGGAAGAAAACAAATGTCCAAGGGGGAAGATGGCGGCTCATTTAGTCAAAGAAGACCCAGCAGACACGACTAACTGGAGTGACAACGGTCTGTAGTGCTGTAAACGAAACACGTCCTGCCTCCTGCAGCCACCCCTCCTCTCAACCAACCGCAGCATTTCTAGTAGATCTGAACGTGTCTGACAGGCACAGTCTCTAGTTCTGTCTCATGTGTCAAAGGGAAAAGGTCCGGACCTGATTCTCCAGACAGAGTCCGGAGTTCATGTGTGAGACGGATTACTTTTCCTGATGTTTGGTTTACGAAACCACATGATCATCCTGCTGTGTGTTAGTGAACTGAACCCAGGTCAGTTATCAGGGTCACTGACAGGACTTCTGAACAGCCACACCTCCTACCTACTCTGCTTGGGGACAAAATGTGTTTTCAGAAAAAGGGATAAAGTGGAAATTCCAAATAACAAATGTCAGACGTGGAATGGCCTGTAATCGGCCTGCTTTTGGTGATATCATGGCCTTTTAATAGCTGTGTATGTGCTATGCGTGCCTTTGCTCCATCTTCGGACTCTATTCCTGCGGGACGCGATGCTGGATGGCTGGGAGCGCCAGCGTTCAGCAGTCTGATTACATGGTAACAGCTTCGTGTTGATGTCTATTCCTCAAACGCAGCGCAGTCCTACTGAGACCTTATTGAGCAACCGGCTCATTGCTATTCCCCTCAGTGACATCATGAAAGGAGCAATCGACCCCGGCCCACATTCCCACTCTGAAATCTTGTTCTGCAGTCAATACAAATTTTGCGTCTTCCCCTGCAGATGAAAGATGGTGTCAACAAACTGGCCACAGGTGGGGAAAAAAATGACATTTTGGCTGGATGGAGGAAACCTACCCACTGGAATAGCAAGATATGGGAGAAAGAGGACTTTAACACAAAAAGCAAACAGCCACACACTCGATGAAGGCGTCATCGTCCTGCCTGTAGCAGCTGGATACATCACTTATTTTTTTAATGAGTTCAGCTGCAGAAAAGCCCTGTAGGGATCTCAGTTCCCTGCTCCCAGTTCCATAACCGCTCTGCTAACCGCTGGACTAAGTTTTATTTCCGAAGTGGGTTTATTGCAGAAGTATTCATAGATTTGGAGGCGCGCAGACTGGTACGATTCTCCTTTCATTTGGAGGACAGCTCCAGGTGGAGGCCTGCACTGGATGGATGAATTATATATGAGGAATGAGCTGAAAGCATAACTAGACTTTCAAACTGCTCAAGAATTGCGATGATATCATGCTGAGTGTTAAGCTTTGCTTGGCAAATCTAATTTGGTGGCAGGTAACCAATCTGGAAAACAAAACAAATAACAAGAAGAATACATATTTTCATGGCACAAACTGGTTGTTTGAGTGCTAGCCTTTTTCTGAGAGGTCAAAAGAGTGGAGAGTATGATTCTGGTACAGGAAAATAAACAGTGGATTAACGCCCCCTGGTGGTCAGATTTTCAAAAGCCTTTGATTTCAAATTTGCTATCAAACATCACAAACTAAATCAAAACATTATGAAAATGGTTGAAAAAACATGAATCATTCTCATTGGGAAAAAATATTTCATTCAAAATTTCATCATTCTTGCACCTCAGGAGCAGAGCAGAGAAGAACTGGAGTAAAAGAGTTTTGGACAGCTATCACCCAAAAGGTGGTGGGGGGGGGGGTGTAAGGGGCGAGATGTGTGGGGGGTTCAGATGGGTACCACAGCACCACAGAAGGGGGCCGAGATGTACCGGGGTAAAAGAGGGTCAGACGGGTACCACAGCACCACAGAAGGGGGCCGAGATGTACCGGAGTAAGAGAGGGTCGGACGTGTACCACAGCACCACAGAAGGGTGGCGGCATGTACCGGGGTAAGAGAGGGTCGGACGTGTACCACAGCACCACAGAAGGGTGGTGGGATGTACCGGGGTAAGAGAGGGTCGGACGGGTACCACAGCACCACAGAAGGGTGGCGGGATGTACCGGGGTAAGAGAGGGTCGGACGGGTACCACAGCACCACAGAAGGGGGCCGAGATGTACCGGGGTAAGAGAGGGTCGGACGGGTACCACAGCACTACAGAAGGGTGGCGGGATGTACCGGGGTAAGAGAGGGTCGGACGGGTACCACAGCACCACAGAAGGGGGCCGAGATGTACCGGGGTAAGAGAGGGTCGCATGGACCACTTGACAAATTGAGTACAGAAGAACCTACTGCTGGAAGGTACAGCTGGGATCTAAAGTTCCCACTATTGCTGCCCAATTCCCTCCTCGTTAGTAAAAGCTCACCGTATCTGGCACACGATAAAGATAAAGTCTAGTCAAAGAACAGCCTTACAATAACTTTCTGACATTTATGTTTGCCACCGGCGCTTTGATTTATTGCGGAAGGTTTTTTTCCCTTACACTTTTAATATCACAAAACGTACTTTCTAAATGAATATCAGGTGTCCCAGCTTCCCATGGTCTATTCAAATAACAACAAATATAACAAAGGCTGCACTGTGCTGTGCTGGAGCATGTTCAGCCCTCGCTTTCTCAACCATTTGGCTCCCTCCTCCGCATATCAAGTTCAATCTAACATAAACTCGGGCCATAAGGGGTAAAATCTCACATGCTGCTCAATAAAGAGGACCTCGCATTGCGGGAACCGTGCCGAGTTAAGGCCTACAATTAATGCTTAGTTTTCAGCGCAATATAAAACCTAAATGACTTTTTTGCCACTGCCAGGTGTTTCTGCCAAAGGATCACTTTCATTACTATTCTTATAGCTAATTAAATATTAATCTTGACTTTCGCTAGTGTGAACAATGCAAACAAAAGGATTTTCTCTCTGATTCGTCATAAAGGTGGATATACCAGGCTGACCATACCTGAGCGCCTCTCCGAATCCCGCTGGTCATCAGCGTCCTGCTCCTCACGGCTAAGTAGGCGTGGCCAGTGGGATGTTAGCTTGAGGATCCCCAATCCCTGGTTTGCACTCCGTAACATTCTGGGCAGCCATGGTCAATGGGGCGTGTCCGGTTGCATGGATGGAGGCCGCTAATGCAGGCACCATATCTCACGCTTCACTCATGAGACTCGTATATTTAGCCCAGGCTGCCATGTCATGGAGTTGTAAGTCTCATCGGTTGTGTGATAGAAGAACTAATCGAGCAGCTATCGGTGTCCTTAATGCTACACACAAATATATTGGTTATTGAAACTGATCAAAATGTCCACATTGGTGAACCACCACATAGAAGACCTCACCTTTTTGGTGTCTCATCGTTTTCACTAAATTGTATCGGCTTCTTATCACGCATCTCACTCTCTTTACTGCTGCTCAGTTGACATGTATCCGCTAAGGTGCGGCCTTCCCACGTACAGCTGGTGGGGGGGGGGGGGGTTACTTCCTGTACCCTTCCTGAGGCACCGGCAGTTGGCCTAATCGGTCACGCTCGGATCTGCGGCTGAATATTAATGAACTGTGAGCAGCCTGACAGGCGTGGCCGAGATGTCGCGTGACGTGTCATGGGTACTCACTTACAGGACGATATTTGGTAAATAGGTGGAAGTGATATCCAGAACGACGTCGTACAGCAAGGTTCCTAATCAGGTACGGCGCATTAGAAACATATGAGGATGCAAAAATGGTTTTGCAGGGGGGGGTCCCTGTAATCAAACAGGACAGCTTGTTTTTCGTTGTGTTCGATACCAGCACAATTCCTACAGGACGTGTCCCGCACATTTTACCATACCTCTGCTGCAGTTATTGCATGTTAATTTAACTGAGCGTGTCTTTATTCATGGAGCAGCCAGTGATAATGCAGGAAATGCATCCAGAATGCTGTAGCTTCAGGAATAGAGGAAAGGTCTGGGTTTGACCCACCAGAACCATGCTGGGCATACACCCACTGGCACGGCACTGCCACCTGCTGCTCCAAGATCTGGCTTTCCCAGGCTGCTCTTCTCAGCTGGCGGGACGCAGGATGCCGCCAGGGCGGGGTGGCAGACGGACCCCCCGATGAGGACGGGCGACGGATTCCGCGGTGAGCCGGCAGAGGTCATGCAGTGGCGGCACAGAGGCGATTATTATACGCGACCACACTGCAATGTTTTTGTTTTATATTCTGGGGGGGGGGGGGGGGGGGTCATTAAAAGGGTGAAAGGAAGGGGGGGAGAGGACCCTCAGAAAAAAAGGCCGCACGGTACTGCGTGGCCGCTGCCCCCCCACTTCTGGGGCGAGTCTTCGGTGGTG
>JAOYFF010000027.1:21279298-21331407 GCA_025773925.1 Cryptomyrus ogoouensis
GGGGGGGGGGCGGGGGGGGGGGGGGGGGGGGGGGGGTGGATGCGGGCGTCCCTTACCGGGGTGTTGTTGTTGTTGTTTTTGTGTGGGGGGGGGGGGGGGGGGGGGGGGGGGGTTCATGAAAAGAATGAAAGGAAGCGGGTAACAGGACTCTCAGAAAACATGGCCGCACCGTACTGCGTGACCTCTGCTCCCCCATTTCTGAGGCGAGTCTTCTGTGATGCCTCTGCTGGCATTTATTACAGTGTCAACATGGCGTCTGCGTGGCAGAGGGTGCCGTGGGCCCGCTCGGACCTGCTCCCCACTGGAGTCGGGCTGACACCCTGCCCTTAAAAACCCAGCACCCCCCTGCAGACCCCCCCACCCCACAAGAGGCTGCTGTTGGTCAAGAGCCCCATCACTAGCTAAAAAAATAAATTATTATTATTACTTACAAAAAAAATTATTGCTACTTTTAAAAGGATTGTGATCCATCTGGTCCCTCTCGCGCTGGAATTCTCTGGAATGGCTTTCGGAAAACTTTCCCCCCCCCCCAGAGTAATAAATCAAGCTCAGAAACGTGCAAAGAAACGGCCTGTGCCCATGCTGACTGCACATGCTCTACACGGCACCTGAGGAGCCGAACGGGACTCACCCACGGCAGCGATCGTATGCAAACGCGTGTAACAGAAACGCAGGGCTTGGCAGCCACAGCGAGGCTGCACACCATCACAGAGCAACTCCTCATTCCTGGGCTGCTTGTGACAGCGCCTGAGACAAGACAGCTATTGAGAGAACACAAAGCTCCTTTCATCGCGGGCACCACAATGCCCCCGCCCGCCCCCCCGCTTCGCGCTTCTCCAAATTAGTTTACACGGCTTCCCCTCTGGCACCCGTCCATCTCGGGTTAATGTCTCCTGCTCTCAGATGTCAGGCTGCTGTTGCGACACCCGTCAAGAACGAGGGAAGGTGCCAGAACTTGACATCTCTGACAAACTGAGCCCTCGAGCTGCATTCCTGCCTCCAGGGGGCACCCTCAACGCAGGCCCGAGAGGGGCTCCTCGGCCCAGTGGTTTTATGCCGGACTATCAGTAGCAATAAAGGCCTCCGATTTGTGTCCCGGTGGTCCGACATATGAAACATGTCTCCAGCGTCAGCGTGGAGCAGCCAGTCACACGCCACGGAGACAGCTTCTGCTTTCAGACAGATGGGGCCCTGTGTACCCTCCACTCCTGTCAAATAAGGAAGCGCCGAAAACCAGCTTCATATTACCGCTGTCACCCAGACATGACAAGCGACATCAGTTATCAGCCGTATTCATCTGATATTCATCTGGGTATTCATTTCACCTGACCGGCCCGAAAACAGACAAAACACAATGTGACGTGCACATGTCTGACAGAAAGCACGGAACACGAATTCTCCTGTCCTCCTGAACTATGCGCACAGACAGATTCCTTTCAGTGATGGAGCTGTGATTTCCCCGAGAGGCTCCCGCTTGCTACATCCTTCACACCTATAGTGTTTTTTAATTGCTCGTCTTGCGTTGTTGAACAAACATCTCCAGATGAACTGCTGAGCCGTGATGCCAGGGCATTGTGCAGGCACATCATGGTATGTGGTAAAGAGATTTGGCCAGTTTCCACCCCCCAGGGAGGACAGAGCAGGGTGGTGGCCTGCCGAGGCCTAACGGCAACCTCCTCGCTTCCCGTGCTGGCCGACACCGTTTTTTTTAAGGCGTTGACGGTAGAGCTCGGTCTCTTTCTTCTGGAATGTTCTACGCCGACACCAGCCTGTTCCTCGAGGTGTGCCATTAATATAGTTACTGCTTTCTAAGCTGACACTTTTTGGCAGAGATGTTTGGCAGTTGGCAGGGTGGGGCCCAGCTGTCTACAGTGTTCCAAGTGCCCTGAGGGTGTGCAACAAAAGAGCATATTTAACGTGAGAGAGCCTTGTGAGAAGAATCAAATGCCATCTAGTCAAACCTCCAGGCCAGCAGAAGGCGCTGTCTGGTTTGAGGAAGAGCTGAATCTGCACCACAGGCGTTATGGCTCATTTAAGAATTCTCATTTTTATGTATTTATAAATGATCCCAGTGTACGTGATCCATCTAATATTCAGAATTCCCACTGTCTAGTATGGACATACAATATAACATTTACACTGTCATTACATAACTGCCTTTTTTTGAATTCAAACAGCATTGCACAATATTGGAAGTGACTGTCAGTATGTTTATACATATACATCTGTCTAATTATGACCAACTGTAATATTCTCTTGATAGCTGCATACCTGCTGTCTGACCAAAGAAATCCCCCCCGAAGGGGGTTGATAAAGTCAAGTCTAAAAGGCAGGTGTACGCTGTGCAATTGTTGGCTGCCCCAGACAAAAGATCATCAACGTGAAAGAATCGTGGCGATATCTTTGGTCGTGGCTCCAAAACACTGGTCTGTGAGTGAGGTTCAGAGATGAACGTTGTCATGGTCTTGCGACTAAAGCCAGGCTGGGACAAATTTCTGACAATGGCAGGAAATTTAGTATGACCTGACGATGTGACTGCTGATGCAACCTACATCTACTAATCTGACAATGATGTCGTTTTATTCCTGCATATCGACTTGCGTTGTGCGTACATCATACTTGATGTCGTACTCAGGGTTACTGCATCCATGTCACAGAGTGTGGCGTTAACCTATTACTAAAATCGCAGAGTCTGTAGGAGGCTTAAGTCTACTTCTATGTTTATGTCTAAAAGCTTCAACCCCCATTGATTATGCAAGGTAAATGGCACAAATGCAATTCCGTATTAAATAAGAATGTCTCATGTGAGCTCTAGTTCAAAATAAATGTTTCAGTTATAAGACGTATCGCAGACCATGGTCATGGTGAAGTTATACGTTACAAAATAACGAGCAGCTTCCATTACAGAAACATCTCACCTGAGACCGGCACTAATTTCATTTCCTCTCCAGCATGAGGGCAGCACACAGGTGCCTTTAAATACTGCATTCTCGGTTTTATTGACCATCTTGTTCCACATAAACTTGCACAACAGGCATTTTTGGAGTCCTTCGGGTGCGTCTGTTTAGCTTAGATGTTATTGGGCGAGTCGGCCGCCCAAACCTCCCGAGCGTGTGGGGATGTGTATGGTGAGGCCAGGATCGGCTGGGATTTGGATGCAGATGCTGCTGATTGCAGAGTCATTCCCAAAAACCAAGAATGAGGCCCTCGTCCCGTCCCACACGAGCCCATTACAGTGCCCTCCCAAATGCACAGCCCCATGGAAACGCGACAGGACCATGAACCTCACCCCACCGTCCCCACGGCGATGGCCACCTGCCCCTCTCACGTCTGGCTCTGGGCTGATGTTCTACCGCTGATTTCTCAGAGGAGCGACCTGACTGCGAAACATACAGCACTCCCATTAAACCTTATAGCTACTTTGATTTTGATGTGGGCAATTTAACAAGCTCCCCATAAACATGTCTTTTTGCTTTCACTCAGCTCAGAGCTTGTACTTAATCATTTCTTTTAATTACTTGGAAAGTACTTAAAACAAAACTCCAGAAACACATGGGATCCAGCTGCCAGGAGTCACGGGGAACCATTCGCTTTGGGTCCTTGACAGCATGACCTACAACGAACAATCAAGCGCTTTAACGTGGACGTGTGGATGCACAGCTCAGGGTCCATTAACGGGGGGAGAAAACACATCACACATGTAACACGCTCCCGGTTCGACTGTCTTACTGAAACCCTACGGCTAGGCAGAGATTTACGCTATTAAGTGCAATATTAACAAATCCGTAATGGCCGTCTGATTTTCACGTGCAGATTCCTGTGTGTCTGTCAGATCATTGGGGTGGTGGGTGAACATTAATCAAAATCATCACCTGAAATTATGGTTTCCCAAAGTGTTATGCATCAGAAGGTGTCTTGCCACTAGGTGACAGAAATTTCTGGGGCCCTCAGTGAGTGTTCACATCTGTAGGAGATACCCGCTGCTCCAGGCTGCTGTGGCTGGGTCTGCGAGACAGACACCGCATTCTTCGTCTCTCTCACCCCTGGGGGTTTACAAATCACCTTCAAGCAGTAAACCATGTTTTTGTTTATTCCCGCTTTTGTTGTTTTCCCTGGATCTCAGCCTCTAAAATATTAATTGCCGTTTTGATCACAAACACAGTGCGGGCTTTTGTCCAAGCTGGAGTGTGGGCCACCACATGCTGTCTGAGAGACACAGGGCCTGAGTAACAGACAGGGCCAAAAGCAAGTATAAAATATATAGCTAGCAGGACATATGGTTTTATTCAGGCTAATGGAAATAGTTTCGGTGATCAAATCAATTACAGCATTTCAAAGCCCAGGCCAAGAAGGTAAGAGGCAAACAGGCTGCTGTGAATCATGAAAGAGGCCAGTAAGTATTCGGCCTGCACTGGGGACAGTGAGACTCTGACCAGGACAATATTGACCTGAGCTCCTTACTTTCACACAGCCCCAAGACACTCATTCTACCTGCATTTGTAAACAAGACAGAAATTGGACACTGGGGTCAGAAAAGGGAGATGAAAAGGACATTTCCACAGCCTTTTTCCAATGTACAATGGACTTAAATCTTACTCAGATTAAAACCGACTTTAAATACTGGTTTGCGATTGCTGCTTTATGGGGAAGTGTCTCAGCTTACTGCAGTTACAAAACACTGCCGTGAAAACAAGGGAACATTTCACAGCCTAAACCAACATCCCATGTGGCTCCTAAAAGATGACTGAACACACATTTTAGAAAAGTTAACTGGTCTTCCAAGGCTACCAAAGTTAAGACTGTCAAATATATAAAATAAACTACTTTATGCGTCACTGAAGACGACACCGTTTAAACAGATCAACTCCAGACCCCATTCAGTCAATAACGAGTTGAGTTTCATGTGTTTTCAAATGGAAATGTCCATAAAGACTGAATTAAAAGGCATGTAAGCCTCAGGTCTCAACACTATAACAGGATCTCATCGTCGGCCAAGGAGCATAAGCCACAAGAACATGGGCTTTTAGCCCTGTTTATTACTAGTGATTGTGTGCAATTTTGGGCCCAATTTAATTAACAGACAAATATAAAAGCATGTATATATCACTGGGCAAGGCACCATACTATTAGAGGTGAATAGAGATGTCTGTGAAATCAAGTGAACCAAACTGGACCGGTCATCACCTACAATAAAACGGCAGATTTGCTGTATTAACTACTTTTGATACCATGTGAGCGATATAACATTATTTCCTGTGAATCTTTAAAACAAAGCAAAATAAAATTATTTCCAAAAGAGACAAAAATGATTTTTTCTTTCAATTGTAAACACATGAACCACGTTTTCTAGCAGGTCATCATGAAGGCAATATTGTAGTGTGTCATGGTAAATGTCTACAGCAAAGCATTTTAATCTATAAGGGCAATTTCTACAATGCTGATATTTATGGACCCTAGAAGAAGGGGCAAATGGACAAAGAACACAAATGTCGTATATTCATACATCCCATTCATTTCCCATTTTAAAATGCTGAGAAAATAGGAGACAATGTACGCTGGTAATTAAGTTATTACTGCCACGGTTATACATATAATGGCGACATAGAGAGAAAATAACAAGCAGAGTTGCATATGATGTGGGGTTAAATGCTTGGGCAAAGTAATTAGATCAAACCCGGGGTGCAGACCAAACCAGCTGCGAATTGCTCAGCTACGCGTTTTCTAATTTGTTTACTTAATATAATTAGTGTGTTACCCTAATAGTTAACATCCTATGTGGATTTTTTTCCTGACAAACTAGCCAGGTCCTCGAGGGATCCCATTTTTTGGTCCATCATTTTTTTAAGGTGATCGGGGCAAAGGTTTATTTAAAAGATAATAATGAAAATGGCACCTCACGTCGAGCCCTGAAACCTTAGCACGAACACGTTGTATATTTAAAAAGGTGATTATAAACCTCCTTGGTAATCAAAAATATCGGACGGACAAAATAAAACTTGTATATAGATCGTTCCTTTTTATTGAAAGTCCATGCGCGTGGAATCACCCAGGAGAGCAGAGGGGGAACCCCAAGGCACAACGCCTCTGACAATTCAGACTTTCTTCCTCCCAGACACCTATTTTCTTACTGGCTCCTTTCTTTTCTTGCTACATTTCAAGGTCCCCGACACAGGGAGGGCCTTCTAGTCCTATTCCTCCTACAGTCCTCTGCAAGGGTGCCTCATCTGCTCGCATTCTAAGGGTTAAAACCTGATATTTTTATGCCAGTCTAGGAGATTATACGTCCCCTTACAAAAACTACGGATCGCTATCTACACGATTTTGCAGGCTCACATATTATATGAGCATGGAATGAAACTAGTTAGTGAAACAAAGGTTAAACCCATATTCGGCCTCTCCACACGGCCGCTCAAACAATTCACATTTTCGTCCCCCTCCCATCCGGGAGAGCAGTTCTGTGCCGTCTGCTCACATACTAGGAGTGGTTCTTTCTACCTCAAAACACTGCAAACTCTACATGCATTGACAACCATCCGTAATTCCACAGGGGTACCGGACTTCCCTAAACTTCGCCTCCACACAGCTTAAATCAGCTGTTATGAACCAACAAAAATAAATGTAGCGCCTTCCTTATTTGTCGATTCGCAGTTATTCATGTCCTTTTCTGGACGTTTTTGTCACATGCATGCAAACACGTATAGCACCTTCTATATTCATCAGTTGAACTGTTTGTAAGACTCAGATCCTAACAGCCTGCCCACCATAACGCTCTACTAACAGAGACTTCCGCGTTGTCGCTTAAATATGACGTAGGACGGAGTCTTAATTATTATTGGTCAAAATGACATCAGTTTCCGGTACAGTGTCCCATGCTGTTGCACGTGTGGATTTGCTGTAAAGATGGGGAAGAGACGGAAAAATCAGGCTCTCCATAATTTAACCAAGAAGCAGAAAAAGCATCTGAAGGAATTTGGAGAGCAGCACCCTTTTGATGACACGTAAATATACGAATACTGTCCGTATAGTACAAAACTGTATATGGTTTATGACAAAATATGCAACATAGCTATTTTACCCATGTTTTACAGTGTCCAGGAACGTGAAGAGAAAACACAGATACTGAATCTGGTGAGTGTTAAACTCATGTAGCATGCTTGTTAACGATCACTCTCCGTAACTAGGTAGCATTGTGATTATGTGCATATTCCTGGGAGTCGCTTTCCTGAGCGTTTTTTAGCGCATCAGATCGTGGTGCTGTGCTACCAAGTTCGCATCGCATATGATTAGTATGTTGCACTTCGTTTGTGAAATAGCAACCAGACAGTCCGGAACATCCCGCGGCGGCGAGTGACGATGAGAGTGAGACGGATCCCGAGCCAGAATCCGCCTACCAAAAACTGCTGTCGACCCTGAGTCAACGTGCTGATGAGGAGGAGGAGAGTCAGGACGAAGAATCGGAGAGTGAAAACGACGAAGAGGAGGAAGAACAGTGTGATGATGGTGCGGTAAATGTCGGGGTGTTTCTGATTATCTAGACAGTTAAGCGCTTGATGTACTTCCTGCTTGTGTCTTTGGAAAATAATACGTCTTGACAAGGAATGTCTATGCAGTGATTGAGGACACTGTCACTATATAAAGCTGTACATCTGTGTCCTGTGCCTTACCTGCAGACATAGATCCTGGTGATGGGGGTGAGGAAGATGTGGAAGAAGAAGAAGAAGATGATAATGATGATGAGTGTGATGATGGTCAGGAAGGTCCAAGTGAGGCCCCTGACGAGCAGGGTGAAAGTGAGGAAGAGGGGAGTGCCCCCGGTGAGGAGGCAGCAACGGGTGAGGAGTTTACAGACAAGGAGCACGAATCCCAGTTCAGCCTGGAGACCAATTTCCTCGGGGAAGGAGATGGAGAGTCGCAGGAGGACCGTGGCGGTAAGCGGGGCAGCCATTTGCGGCACGCTCAGGAGAACATGGTTATCGTCCCTCGCAGGGCTTGTGTCTCCTTATGTCAAGATAAGCAGCCAGTGTAGGTGCAGGTATCGGCTGCTTAAAAGTGGTACCCCTTACTCTGTGCAGAGCCAATGATGCAGCACCTGGACACCGAGCTCAGTGAAGAGCAAGTGCAGAAGATTGCATCCGGCAGCAGGACCAAGACCCAGATGAAGGTGAGTGTGAGGATGCTGGCCTGAGGAGCTTTGACTTGAAGGTCTCTACCTTGCTGTAACTATGACCCTTGCTGTCTGGTTTGCAGTGGCCAAGACTGGGAACCCTGCTTTGCAACTCCACCTTGGAGGAATTCAGCTCCATCGGGCCAGAGACGAGCACCAGAACACCGCATCTCCACAAGGTCCTAGAGGCCAATTGGGTGTCGGTGAACCAGGCTGTCCTCCCCCAGGGACTGGCCCAGGACACCAGCCCACTGCAGCAGGAGCTGCTGAGCCTCATGAGCTCCTACTGTGATGTCTACTTCCCCGAGAGCTCGCCCCTGGTGGATGCCCGTCAGGTGCGCAGCGCCTACTGCCTGCATGTGCTCAACCACGTGCTGAAGGCCAACGCACGAGTCCTGGCCAACAACGCCCTGCTTAGGGAGCGCAAGCCTCGGGACGAACCCCAGGACGAGCCTCGGGATCAGGCCCTGACCAGACCCAAGGTGAACCAAAGCTGCCCATATATTGAGTAGGCCCTGCCCTGTACATCTTAAATTGCACAACCTTTAACAGCCAAGGTTGGGTGCAACGTGTCCCTCAGGAATAGGCCCCGAGTACCTCGGTTTTTGAACCTATGCACCCCGGACCCCTTTCCTGTTCTAGGTTCTGATTCTGGTGCCCTTCCGGGACTACGCTCTGCAAGTGGTCCAGACCATCATCAGCCTGCTGGAACCCAAGGGGAAGAAGATGGACGTCAGCCACAAGAAGAGGTTCAAGGATGAATTTGGGGAAGAGCCCGGAGACAGACCGCCCAGCCTATCCCGGCCTGACGACTACCTGGCTGTGTTCTCTGGCAATATCGATGACCACTTCCGGATTGGTATGGCCGGTCTTCTCACTTTCCTTTTTTGGGTTTTATGGAACCGTAGACATCTAACCACATTTGCTTGTCCCATGGAGGCCTGTCCATCCTGCGCCGCAGCCTGCGCCTCTACGCCCCCTTCTACTCCTCTGACATCATCATCGCATCCCCGCTGGGCCTGCGAACCATCCTGGGAGTGGAGGGCGAGTCCAAGCGGGATTTTGACTTCCTATCTTCCATCGAGGTCCTCGTGGTGGACCAGGCTGATGTTTTCCTCATGCAGAACTGGGAGCATGTGCTGGTAGGGTCCGGTCTCGTGTCTTTTCTTGTCCATCGTTGTCCTAAAGATCTAAACTTCTCATGAACATAGGCATAGTTTCATTCTAGATTTTAATCCAGTGACAGTTCTTGTGAACTGAGAGCATGGTACAGGCCTTTCTCAATACCCACAATCCCCCTCACGTCCCGAAACTCGCCTATATTTCAGCACGTGATGAAACATCTAAACCTGCAGCCGCTGGATTCCCACGGCGTTGACTTCTCAAGGGTGCGCATGTGGAACCTCAACAACTGGGCCCAGTATTACCGCCAGACGCTGGTCTTCAGTGCTGTCCAGGACCCCCAGATCAACAGTATCATGTCCAAGCATTGCTTCAACTACCGGGGCCAGGTGGGTTTGTGTGTGGCAAGATAAGGGGGTATGGGTCACTGAGAAGAGAAGCTGCTATGAAATCCTGATTGATGTCGCATCTTCCATAAAATGCCTTTTTTAGGTTTCTGTGAAGAATTTACCCAAAACCGGCTCGATCTGTCAGGTTCTGGTGCAGCTGCCCCACGTCTTTCAGAGATTTACCTCGGACAGTCACATGGACCAGGAGAACAGGTCTGTATGTTATACTCAGAATTGGCCACCAGAGGGTGCCATTGACACGAATTTGTTAAACTGTGCAGAAAAAGTATAGTGGGCTTCTTTTTTTTATTGTATTGCCTTGACTCTCTCACTGTTGTTCATTTGGCTTTCACACTTAACTGCCAGTCACTCTGAAGATCAGCACAGCGTAGCTGTGGATGGCTAGGGGCGGGGTTTGCATCCAGCCAATTGGGTGACAACGTTAGCTCTCCTTCCTGCAGGTTCCAGTTCTTTGTGGACAAAGTGCTGCCCCAGTACCGGGACGCGGTGATGTCGCACACCCTCATCTATCTGCCCTCATACTTCGACTACGTCCGCCTGCGTAACTACATGAAGAAGGAGGAGATGAAGTTCGCCAGCATCTGCGAGTACTCATCTAGGTCGGAGGTGTCCCGCGCGCGCCACTATTTCCAGAAGGGCGACACTCACTTCCTGCTCTTCACCGAACGCTTCCATTTCTATAAGAGGTGAGGGGAAAACGGCCGCCATAGATGGCATAGTGGCTAAGGACGTGCGTGGATTTCACACAGGTTAACATGCCGTGGAAATGAGACATAAATAACAGATATGAATCTATACCAAATGAAGAATTTTCCTGTATCATTACAGAGGCTGTTTAATCGACTGTCTGCATGTTGTCCTATTTCCAAAGGAAAAAATAATTGTCCATCTTGCGAGTTTTTCATACTGTGATATATTTAATGTTGGGTATAATTATAATAACGCCTCCTGCCATGTATAATTGGTACAGGCTGAGCATTCTGGGAAGAGATCTATGAAAATGCGCATGATTAAAATGAATAATTAATTAAAGTATAAATCATTCTGTTCTCAGATACACTATCAAGGGCATCCACAACCTGATCTTCTACGCGCTGCCCACGTACGCGCACTTTTACAGCGAGCTGTGTAACGCGCTGCGGGCAGGCGGGGCCGAGGGCGCGGCCAGCTGGAGCTGCACGAGCCTTTACTCCCGCTTCGACCTGCAGCGGCTGGCCGCCGTGACAGGCGCCGAGCGCGCCGGACAGATGCTGCGCTCCCAGAAGTCTGTGCACCTGTTTGTGACGGGGGAGGAGTCCCTCTGACTGTAGCCTTTGGTTTGACATTTGTCAGTTCTCTTAATTGCTGTACATCCAAATTCATTCTGTCATGTTATATACAAAAATAAAGGGTAACTTCTGTATGTTCCTGAGAACAACCCCCCTTTTTTACACGACTAGATCAGGGACCGAAGATTTTTCAGCAACCCTGAATGTGGCGGTTTTCCATAATGCCAGCCCAGTGTGCCTTTACAAAAAGCCCTTGTGTTCCTTTAAATATTCTAATCAATGCAAAAACAAACTGCATTTTAACGGAGGCGTCTGGCACAGTGGGCTGTTCACAGGTACGTGTGGCGCTGCCAGATTTCCCCGTTAGCCTCAGATTTGAGCTGAACACCCTATTTGCGGTTGGTCCTCCTTGCCTGTATTCACTTCCCATGCATTTGGTCAGAACACTGCATGTTTTGCGGTTCACGCCATCTTTTTATAAGCTCCAGGCCTGATTTGGCTTCATGTTTCCAGCCCCACTGAGCGCAAGCTTCAGAGTCTTTCTGAGAGCAGGAAGAACATTACCGTAACATTCTCAGGTCAGGTTCTAAAGAAACCGCCTTCTTTTCAGAGACTCAGCTTGATGGTAAGGTGACAGTAATTGGTCCCTGTAAATCACTGTTGTGGTTTGCCCTTTACTGACTCTGAAGTCCCCTTAGCCCTCTGAGGAACATACCATTCTGACGGGGGGTATAACAGACCAAGTTAATAGCAGTCCCACTTTATACTGGCCGTGGCTGGGATTCAAGTCGAGGGGGAAGATGGAGCCCAGTTTGAACAGGCCGGAATTTAAGGAGGAACCTAGCTGCCCCTGACAGAACCACAAACCTGAAGCCTGAAATGCTCCACACGGCAGGTATGGGGTGCATCGCTAAGCACCTCCAAGCTGATTTCCCAGCCTCTGTTCGGTTAGGAAAGCCTGCATTCGGCAGCCATGTCCAAACATGTCACATGGTTCCATCCAGATTTGTCAACAGCGGTGGGAAGTATTTTGCCTCAGCGGTACCTCTGGTTGCCTAGAAACGCAATGCACGTTGTAGACAGCCTCGTGGTGAAGCTGCAGTGTGCCTGTGTTTTCCTCTGACCACACCGGGCATCGCTTCCTAACGAGCTTTTCCGTCCGCCTGTCAGACCCCTGTCATCGTGCCGCCCCATGACAGTCACCGTCACTGCTGCGGGTCACAGCCTGCTTTTCAGGTCCGGATCGCAGGAATCCACAGCGGTACAGATCCAGGTTCTGCTAGGCCGTTTTTACACCCATGCAAGCTCAGGACTGCACCTCTACTCCTAATCCCTTCCTCGGTTTGGACTGATGTCCCCCAGACTCACATCATGCAAGGAAACCATGCAAATCTTTCTCACAGAGCAGACAGTGTCTGTTCTGCCTGCTTCTAACAGTCAATAATTCCACTCATATTACATAAACATTTTATCTGCTGTTTAGTGGCGCCTCTTGCTGCAGCGTTCTCGTAGTTAAAGGAACAAACCTGTGTAAATATAGAACAAGGTTTTTGACTCCTTGTCACTGGCTGTTAGCTCCCCTCTGGCTGAGAGGCGACAGGTGCCGGTATCCGTCATTTTAGGCTATTTTAAGAGCAGCGCTGAGGCTCTTTGCTGCTCATGGAAGTGTCCTACAGGTGTGCGTGTGAGGCAGGCTATTCTGAGGAACGTGACCATGAAGCATAGCACTGCGTCTGAGGGACGCCTCAGCCGTGACTCTGAGGGGAATGTCGTCAGGCAGGGTCTCAGATGGCTGCTCATCCTTCTCGACATCCCGAAGGGTTTCAGGAGTTTCAGGAAAGATCGTATCCCTGGGAAGCACTCGGTGCTTAAAAGTAAGATGGCTGTGCAGCGGAGCGCGCAGCCCACAAAATTCAAGGCCTTCGCAGCATAGCGATGTGTAGGAGCCAGTTGCCGTGGCAACCCCTCTGATGCCTACACACAGAACGGCGGCCGCAGAGCTGTGGAGAGACTCTCATCCCACCTGCAGTGGCCCAGTGCCACGTGCTGATTGGACCTCTTTGCCATCCATTACCCTAAGGGCTCTTACGATAGGTCAAGGCCTGCATGTTGTTGGCGAACCTGAAAAGAGACTGACAGCACAATGCCACAGTGGTGGATCCATTCTGGGCTAGTTTCTGTTTATCCCAGCAGTGTGTCTGGTTATATAACATGCAGGCCACTTTTCCTTGTTGTAGAGAAACAGCAAACGAATGGAATATAATATAAAACGAGACAGGAAGTGGCCAAGATACTTCAGAAACAAACACCTTGTTTTCACAGGCCTTTGTTTTGCTACAGGGTTTAAACAGAGGACTACATTAACATCTCAGATGTTTGCTTGGAAACACCATCCAGGAAAATGCAGCTGACAATCTTCCCTAAAACCAGCTTCTCTTTAGCAACTCACTAAACCTGCCGGTTAATGGCAAATCAATGCATCGCCATGGAAACTGGGGCCACCTTTTAAATGGTAGGCCTGGAAATACCAGAAACCGGAGTATTTAACAGGCAAAGGGAGATTCAGCTTTGCACCATTTGCAACACAGCATCCCCTACAGAAGGGGCAGGAAAGATCAGGTAGATGCCTCACTGACAAATGCCCAACTAAATATTGTACTAGATTATAGTATAAATTGTTTAATGCCCTCAAACACAAAGCTATCAGATATCTCTGTAGTCTCCCAGCTGATCCTCCAAACAACCGTAGCTGATGTTTAAATTAACAAGGGCCAGCTGGGTGTCATTAAATGGGTTACCTGCGAGCCCAGGACAGGCGACCACGCTCTCTAGCAACACAAGGGATCCCAACCCCCACCACTCCTCTGTCCCCTAACCTCACAACCTCAATTTTTGTGTCAAAAAAGAAGGCAGCATTTACCATGATGAGATGGGCGCCAGTTCTGCTGGCTACACCTGGACGGCTTGAATGCATTAAGCCCTAGAAGCCTGTCCATCAGTGATTTATAAGGAAGAGAAAACTAAAGACCCACCCAAAGACATTCTACAGATTAAAATGACTTGGTTACAGGCAGGTTAGGCCTCAGTGCCTGAGATCAGAAGGTTGCCAGTTCTATTCCCATCCTTGGCACATTAGCCACATCTCTGATGGGTTTTTGTGCAAAGCCTATAACCCCCAGGGGTCCTGGGTGGATGGCGGCCCCATGTGCTCAGACCCCAAGTTTCATTTTCACCTTCATATTTCTGCATGTCTTAACAAAAGAGAACAAAACGGGATATGTGAAAAACCACACTGCGATGTACCTGCACTTGTACAAACGGTAAATAAATCTTCGTTTCACCTGCAATTTATTTAGGTCTCTTCCTTTCGGTAAAAACCAGGCCATGTTCACCAGTGCCCAGCAGTACTGGCACTCTCTGGGGACAGACCCGGCCCGGGACAGCGGTAAAGTCCTCCCGAGGATCCGGTGGAGTCGCTGTCAGGCACATGCGGGCTGGAGGAGCTGCTGTTCCCTCTGGGGGGGTATTAATATGGGATGGAGGGCAGTGTGATGGGCCGGCGCCGCAGCGTGTCCTGCGGCAGGGAGTGCGGCGTGAGCTGGCCCGCCCTGCAGGCACCACCTCCAGCTAGATGGCCCGCTTTTTAAAAGACGCCAGAGGAGCCTCCAGAAAGCATTCGGGCCTGAGAGCATCAGGACAATGATGGGACCCAGGGAGTCTCTAACACCCTCCGCTAAGAATTAAGAGATCTCTCATATCCCCACCTCCTACAGGAAGCGCATGCACCATCAGAACCCGTCACCCTCCCCGTCGTCTCAAGGTTACTGCATCTCTCACCATGAAATAAAAGATGAACAATTTATATATTTATTCATTTCTATTTGTTTCTCCTAGGTTGGGTGATCATGCTGAAGGGTGTTGCCCTATAAACCATCACAGCCAATCAGAGACATTTACCTCCGTCAGCCACAAACTGACCATGGCAGTGTTTGATGGACAGAATGGAAGAAGTCATGCAGACGTAGCAACAGCGCATGCCGTGTCATCGTCCAGTGTGGGTTAATCGCATTACATGACCTCAGTCATCTGCTCAGGGTAGCTGAATGCCATCTCCATGCTCCATGCTTCATGCTGCCTTCTGGCACTTCAACTTGGGACTCATCGGCCTCCCGCAGATCCCATTCCAGAAAGCTGAGTGTTTTATTTACACAAACAGCATCATCAAATCGATCTACACCCCTGTTGTAAGTCAAAGCCCAAAAAAACATCATTGTCAGCACAAAAGCCTAAACCTGAGTAAGAGGAAGATCAGACCTGTGGCTTGTTCACCGCGAGTGTCCATTATGGGTGTGTCCATCGCGGGTTTGTCATTTGTGGGTGTGTCCACCATGGCTTTGTCCTTTGTGGGTGTGTCCACCGCGGGTTTATCCTTTGTGGGTGTGTCCAACGCGGGTTTGTCATTTGTGGGTGTGGCCACCGCGGGTGTGTCCAACGTGGGTTTGTCCTATGTGGGTGTGGCCACCGCGGGTTTGTCATTTGTGGGTGTGTCCACCGCGGGTTTGTCCTATGTGGGTGTGTCCACCGCGGGTTTGTCCTATGTGGGTGTGTCCACCGCGGGTTTGTCCTTTGTGGGTGTGGCCACCGCGGGTTTGTCATTTGTGGGTGTGGCCACCGCGGGTTTGTCCTTTGTGGGTGTGTCCAACGTGGGTTTGTCCTATGTGGGTGTGTCCACCGCGGGTTTGTCCAACGTGGGTTTGTCCTATGTGGGTGTGTCCACCGCGGGTTTGTCCTTTGTGGTTGTGTCCAACGTGGGTTTGTCCTATGTGGGTGTGTCCACTGCAGGTTTGTCCATTGCGGGTTTGTTTAACTCCTTTGCTTGAATTTTAACTTCATGTTCAGCAATATTGCAGCTGCAACATTCTATATATAGTGTGTGTGACCCAGGAAGCCACAGCACTGTTTTCGGGTACCAAGGCGATGGTATAATATCTCCTGCCAAACGTGTGATATTGGTTTCGGCATCAGATGGCCTGCTGCTGGCTCTTATCTACTGCTCTTTGACCCCCTGCTTACTGGGAGCCTTAGGAAGTCTGAGGATGCTGATAGGGAATTATTATTATTATTATTGCTGCTGCTTATTGTATTACACTGAAAGTTTCCCTGTTTTCCTGGATATCAAACCAAATCTCTATCTTTCATAAAACACAGTTGTATCCTATGGACAACATTGCCTTAAAAACTTGGTAAAACAGCTAATTTGAACTCTTTATCTGCTGAAAATCTGTACTTTCTGATGAAATAAAAGGAGCCCTGGGCTTTATATTGAATAAATGTTGCTTCGCAACCCACTGAAGAAAAGTCCTCATTACAAAATAAATGCATCTATTTTTCACACTGTGCTCTTTGCGAAACACATTACGTAGATACGCCTTCTGTCCCTGCTTTTCCAAACGTGCTTACACAGACTAAATAAACATATATATTAATTTACAGTGTCATTAGTAGACGTATAATTGCGAAAAGCTGCCGAGGCTCATGAGAAATGCGCTTATCCGCGCTCGTGCATGATGAGCATATTTCGCGTTGTCTTGGGTTACTATTACGGGAATTCAGTTTCTGTTCTCATGATCTTTGTTTTGTTTATGTCCATACTGGGTATTGTAATAATTTTTAATTTCTGTGTTGGGTGTTGCTTACACGAATCTCTGCTAGTGATTTGTGGGGGGGGGAAGAAAAGAAACGGCATAATTGTAAAGGAGTCCCGCGGGTGTTTTTCGGCGCCTGTATCATTATTGCGGCGGAGAGTAGGTGAGCAGAGAGGGGAGGTTTCATAACGGACTGTACCATATGGCACAGCCCCCTCCGCCGGCTCACACCTCCGCCCGCCTGCCTCTCCCTGCCTTCAGCGCCCGGCTTGGTTAAACCCAAACAGAGCATCATGGCGATTGATGGTAAGTAGGCCAATAACGCGCTCCTATCCTGCTTATTAACTTTTACCGAAAACGGCGAAATAAACACAGGGGGGGCTGTGCGTGGGGACGGCCGGCGTTTGCGGGATGGCGTGCGGGGCTGCAGATACGGACGCTCCGGGAGCGGCGGCGCCGGTGGTGCTGAAAGGACAGCTCCCGCGCTGCGCGTCCCCCGGCGCGTCCCCGGCGCACACGCCCCGATCCCGACGCCTTTCACCTGATGCGCCGGAGCCGCTCGTGCTAAAAAGCGGAGGGATGCTGTAGAAGTTCAGCGGGAGATGGGGGAGCGATCACAGTGCCGGAGGAAGGGAGCATGTTAGGGGGGCTCCGCTTCGCCGTTTTAAGCGTAAAAAACTTTATGCAGGTCAGTTTACAGATCAGACTGTTGGAGTAGGTGCAGGGTAGGGTAGAGTAACAGCACCGGAGGCGCGCAGGAGCCTTCGCTGTACCCGCGAGTCTGACGCTTAAGGATAGTTAGTTGCGGGAATATGACATGAGGGACTGTAATGCTGGGGTAGAGAAGGAGCACGACGGCTCCTGCTGTGGGTCTGATTCTCAGATATTTCTGGGACATTGCGAGAGATATCGTGATATTGCCAAATATTGTATTATTGCGAGCACACGGACCCCCGCCCCCCAGTTCCCTGAATTGTTTGGAAAATTAATAATTATTTGTTTTATGAAACAATTAAATAAATGCTTAGGCAATGAACACATAACGTATCGGATTCGTTTGTATATTACTTAATGACAGTTTATTTCATGACAGCGGTCAGAGTAATGACTGATTCATTAAATACTTCGCCTATTCTGAATAAGTCATGGGGGTCTGACACCACGAGGTTCTCTGCGGTTTATTTCTTCCCTGAAATATCCATACAGCACCCGCACGTTGTGAGGATGACAGAGAAAACGACGCTAACCTCCCAGCCCCAGCAAATGTGTAAAAATAAACGCATATTCCCGACACGTGAATAACTGTGTACGCTGGGGGGAAGTGTGTTTTATTGTCTTTGCTTCGAAAAAAGCAGTTTGGCAGCTAGGTTCTTTCTGCGTGAAAAAATGTTATCAACAAATGGGTCACATATTTTTCTTTTGTATGCTGTGTTATATAATGTCTTCCTGTATTGTATTGTGGAGAGTAATAGTTATTTAACTGGAGTTTGATATATGAGAATTGTGTGTGATGAATATTAGTTTATAAAAGTGCGTTGTACTGAGTAGGGTGCTTTTGACTCACTGTATCAGCACCGAAAGCACACGCTTGGCTGGTTACTGCCTTTGCTATCGAGCCAGAAGTTGTGGGAGCTCCGAGAATCACAGCGTTCATTTTTCAGATCGTCCACCTGGGGCTGGTTGGCTCTCAGAGGCACTTTCAGGGCACTGCTGTCCGCTCTCTCTCTCTGATAGTCCCCGTTATTGTAATCCTGTTAGTAACGGGGGGGGGGGGGTCTGCCTTCTTGGTTCGACTTTCGTACCTGTGGGCTTGTTACTTGCCAAGCGGGGGCTTGGGATTATCGTTCCGGTGAAGGTGTGGGTGGGAGGCATGTAGCCTCGGTAATTGCAGACACCTGTCAATCAAGTCTTGACCTCGCCTTCTGATGCGTCTCCCTCCCGGCAGTGTGTGACTGGCAGCCTGAAGAGGGTCTGCTGTATTTACCGGCCCTGGCGCTGACAGTTTCCCTCACACTAAAGGTTGCTGTGCAGGCCCTGCCTCCATATTACCTCTGAGGGCAGCTGAGGCAGGACGCTAAAGGCACTGAACTCTCTCTGCATATATGACGACGGCCCTGAGACCCAGGACAGGCTTCTCGGTCACCATCAACATTTTCTGGGCCTGCTCTCTGAGTTTGGCTTGTTCCTGTTACAGTTTCAGTCTGTACTTCTGCCCTTGTCCATTTGTTTTAGTGATTATGTCAGAGTAGAAATTCTTTCTCCTGCCCCAGCAGCTTTGTGGCTGAGGAGTTTCATGCCCCTGCTGTACGGCTCCCCCCGCAGCCGGGCTCCCCCACACGGATCCGTGCGTGAGAGCGCCTTTCCCACAACACACATCAGGCCCTCCCTCCTGACTCAGCCACATCTGGCACTTTCTTCTGATCGTGACCAGGAGTGCCAAAGACTCGACCAATCAGAAACTTTTCACGGCAAAAGGCAGGCGGGGTTTACGGAGGTCGGATACTGGCTGATTGGTTTTCCTGGCCATCCGTATTCTGAATGTGGGAAATTCCCATGAGACATACCATGATTGCAGACACAAGACAATATTCAGATTAAGATGGCTTAAAAACACTTGAAATTCAAAGTTTCTCTC
Organism: Cryptomyrus ogoouensis; assembly: GCA_025773925.1. Taxonomy (NCBI): domain Eukaryota; kingdom Metazoa; phylum Chordata; class Actinopteri; order Osteoglossiformes; family Mormyridae; genus Cryptomyrus; species Cryptomyrus ogoouensis. Next base: position 21,298,543 of record JAOYFF010000027.1, read on the forward strand.
TAGCTGCCTGGTGACACGTTTATGCTTGACGTCGTCTGCGTCGGGCTGGAGGCCTGATCCATGTTCGTGTGTCCACCTTCCTCCGGGACAAACCAGCAACATCTTCTGATGTGGATTCAGTAAACATGGAGCGTTCTAAAGCCGATGAGCATCATCCCACAGCCCTGAGGACCGCTCACGCTTCTGGGCGTCTGACGCGTCGAGCCGCGCTGGAGGAAAAGCCTAGCAAACCGTTTATAGGCTGCTCTCCATGAAGGCAGCAGCACAGCCCAAAGTCTCATTCACTCAGGAGTTTCTGGAGATGGAGCCGGAGATGGTTCTGAGAGTCTTCTCTTCACTCACCAGAGCGGGAGACGGCACCAAGCCACGCAGCAGCCTGCCAGTGCTTCTGGCATCTTCACAGTCAATGTGTTTTGGATGGAAGAGTAACCTCAAAGGCTCCATTTTCTTGGACAGGAAATCATCTTCAACAATCACACCCTGTATGCATGTCTTTTGTAGCCACAATCTCCCAGAATGCACCGAGGCATGACGGAGCATTCTGGTGTCTGTGTGTGTGTGTGCGCCATGTGTAAGGAGGGTAGGGAATGATAGCTGCAGCTCTGCCCTCCCCTAGGCCCTTACCTCCCCCTCCCCCATCTAGCCCCTGAGCTGTCCTGCTGCACTCCAGCTGTGACTCTCCTTACTGGGGCCTCGTTAAGCCATCTCTATCTGCTATATATACATCCTTCTCAGTCTGAGGGCAAAGCCTGTTGGTTCAGGGGTTGCGTTCAGCCAATGGCTCTTTACCTGTGCAGCTGGGAGATGCTCTGTGATTGGCTGACAGGAGCTTTAAATGTGCAGTGAGGTGTGTTTGTCTGGATAAATGGAGTCACCCTCTCCTATTCCATTGCCTCGGGTGTGTGTTTGGTCACGTGACCAGTCGAAATGTTGGCGAGGGGTTATATGCGGTCGAGCCGGAGAGCGCGAGGAAACCGGTCGCTGGCAGTGAACCTCAGAGCACGCTGCTGGCATGGCACTTCCTCTCATTGTAGCTCAGATTCTTGCTGATTCTCCGATGGAGCACAGCTTCAGAGAAACGGCCAAAGACGGCCAGCTATGGCGATATGGACCAGACAGATAATGAGGCGTGCTTCTCAGAGCGATTTGGGGGGAGGGCCGGAACTTGGGGGGAAGGGGCTGAGATGGGCAGAGGGAGGCCCCCCATCTCTGTCACTCTCGACTGGCTCTCTTCCTCCTCAGGAGCCTTACTTTCAGGCATTTCAGTGCCCCAGTGTGTAGCTCAGTCTCTCCCCCCCCCTGCACTTAAAGAGCACCAGCTGATGCTGTTTCATTTCAGATCGGGCTGAAAATGTCTTCCCGTCACCCTTCTGTTTGTTTCCCATCCTCTAATTATCCATCATGATTAATTTCTGTATGATTTCTTTATTTAATTCAATTGCATAATTTGCTCTCGAATCGAGAACCCAGGCCCGGCGGCCGTTAGCCGTGGTATCTCTGTGGTACCAAATGGTCCCGTCCGCCTTGCTCTGCATTCAGGCCGGTATCGTCGGGCACTATCCCCGCTAGCTCCATTACAGGGGTCACAGAGACCCAAACACGAAGAGAATACGGAGCAGACCATCATGAAGTGGAGATCCTTACTGAGCTGGTGTGGCTGGCAGGCCCTAATCTCACAGAGCAGGAAGAGGCTTTGTGTGTCAGCATGTCAGGTCCCCTTACATCAATCCCCCCGTGAAGAATTCGGGCCTCCAAACGCTCGCGCGTCAAGTTTGACTGAATATTTTTATTTCATTTTTTTTTTAAAGGAGTGAACAAAGATGGTGGCACTTCATGACGCTGAGTGGCGTGTGGCATTATTTTCACCCCTTTGCGAATGTTTAGGTTGGAGACGTGAAAGGTATCTCGGAGCTGCCATTCAGTGGGGGGCAGGGGGGGAGTGAGGTGTGACTCCCCCACACACGCGCGGAGGGCACCATTAGAAGAATTCATCTTCTTTAAAATTCACAACCTATGTGTCGACCATTAAACTTTTATTTATGGTCTATACTATCCCACAAACAGGCTCATTTCCCTCCCTGTGGTAATGAAACACAATTTGCTGTTGTTTATCAGTTTCAATTACCAGCCAAACCGCCTCCCATCGGGCACCAGAAGGCAATGCTAATGCTAGCACTGAGTTCAGTCATTGCTGGGCAACTGGTCCCTCCCAAATGGTAAGTGCAGCCAACCGGGGCAAATTGTGGAGGACGGAATGTGTGGTGATTGGCTGGTGTGTGGTGTCCACTGTCTGCATTGTGATTGGTGTATAGAACAGATATGTCATGCTTTACACCATGCTAAATGGGCTGTTTGTGTTTCATGAGAAGAGATTGATTTGTCTCATAACATGTTGATCGTAAAGGTTGTAACCTGGCTGTTATCCTGCCTGTATGTTGACCGGGACTCACAAACCAGTACGTGTAACAACACGTCAGCACATTTCACTGGTTATCAGGGTCTGATGCATGAAGGTCCCACTTACTACAGGAGGCGCTGGGAGGGAGTGCAAAGCTGCATGAAGCAGAACCAAATTTCTGCTCCACAGATCTGAGAAAATGTCCATCCTCATTAAACAAGCAGATGATTCCAGATGTTCCGTAAGTCTTGATAACCTGCTTTGTCTGCCTGAGGAGCAGCTTCCAAAAAGAGGTCTCTTGTAGGTAATAGGACTGATGGCGGGCTTTGGCTTTCTAGGTGGGGTGGGGGAGGGGTTGGGGGATAGACTGTTTTCCCTTAACCTCTGCCTTTGTGGAACCTTCCGCAATGTATCTTGCTGCAGACACTGCAGAAGCAGGGCTCCTGGAGCTCGTGCCGGTTCTGCCTGACACTGCACCACTTCCCATGTGGCCCTAATACCGCATATCGGATCTCTGCCAGTCCAAGGTGGCGGAACAGCAGCTCCTGACACATCTGGGCCTCATGTTGAGTCTGCACTTCGTTTTTCCGCAATCCCTGGGGCAACGCAGGGGGCCGTGGGGAATCCGCTCGTTTATGTGGAGCGAGTCTAGCTCCTGAATGCCTCGACGTCCTGGGAATATGGCGGACCAGGTACCGGGCGCTAAAAAAAACAAAACGGAATGTTTCATTCTTGTATTTAATTACACCCATCACCCACGCTGTTGCCTCTGTTGTCCCTGAAGGCCATGACTGGCCACATGCTTGTTCCTCGTGTCCCTGTGGTCACATGCTGTGGTCCTGTGATCTCCCAGCGTAATTGTAGCTCTATGGCCTCAGAAGGTGCTGAAGTTACTGATCCGTCAGGTCCACTGGCACAGACATCGAATTAATTTAATGAATATTGAATAAGTAATGCATTAGTTTGATTTCCGATCTTCCTAAAGTTTCAGACGTTTCATGCTTAACGTCGTACGACCAGAGAGGAACCAAGCTGAAAAGATCAGCTGAACTGAATCATGGCATGACAGCAGGCAAAGTGCCCCCCTCCGCGATCACCAGAGAGCCGTGTGTCGCGTGAATTTCCCTTTTCAGAGATTAAAGAGCCACGTGGCCCAGGCCTAGCTTACAAACACCTGCCTTTTACGTCTGTCACTCAGCCCCCCCCTACCCCCCACGCGTCAGCAGGAGCTGCTAGGCCTTCACATGGGGTGGCAGCTTCATCCACTAATTGGCCCCTTTGGTCTCCAGGCCCACCTGAAGTCCTAATGAATCAGTGCTTAAAAGAGCAGGTGAAGGAAGCAGCCCCTCCCCCATTTTTACCCCCCTGCCCCCCACCCCACACAGACAGAAACACAGATCCTGCGCTCTGCCACTTGGCAATTAGAGGACCCAGCCGCTTCTAAGGTCCTTAGGTCCTATGAAAAAGAGATTCCAAAAGCGAATGGTGAAAAAAACGAGCACACGTTGATTTAAAGCACCCAACGGGTATTGATCACGCCAGGAGAAACGCCATTTTTTGGTATGGAAGCAGGATGCAGCTTGGGGTAAAAATAGTAACCGCACACAAAAAGCTTAATAAGACCAAACATTTTTTAGAAGCCTGTATTTTTGTTAGCGCTGATATACATTTGCTCCCAATTTTCCGTAAGTGCATATCGTGATGAATGTAATTGTGTAATTCTGGAGTGCCCTGTTCACACAGCTAATATGCTGTAGCTTAAAGCAGGTATGCGACCACTATGCATTTCCGCTTGTGAGTTTATTCGTCCCATGGGAGTAAGTCATATTACGGAAGGTTATCCTATCTATACAGATAGTAGGTGTTGTGGATACAGCCTAACACAGAACTAAACTGGCCCCAGGTAAAAAAAACTACAAGTATGAAAATCCTGTCTAATCCTGAAAACGAGCTGCAAAAATGAAGATCATAAAGGAGAAGCGCTGATTGGCTGATGGATAAGAGCTGATTTGACCATCTCTAGGTTTCAGGAATTATACACCACCAGTAAAGAACAGTCATCTTTAGTTCTTAAGTTTTTTACCACCTGCAATGTAAAAGATGCAGTGTTTAGTGTTGCATGCTGTGAAACAGTGAAACTGAGCTGCAGTAAGAGGACGAGATTCTGCAGGATGATGTGATGTTGGGAAGGGTGTGTGAAGACCCCAGAAGAGAGAGAGCCCCCTGCTGTTCATGTGAAGAGACCCAACATCCAGCTGCCTCGGGGATCTTTGGGACTTACAGAAGGAGAGATGATTAGTTGGCTCCAATGTTACACAGGCTCACGTTTACCAGGGCCAACAATGCAACTTATTCCTCAAAAACAGGGATGGAGAGACTAAATGGAGAATGGAGACAGCCGAGTACCCGAGGAGAGACCAAACGTAGACCAGAGACAGCCAAGTCTCAGAGGAGAGACTAAACCGAGACCGGAGACAGCGAGTCCCCGAGGAGAGACCAAATGGAAACTGGAGACAGCGAGTCCCCGAGGAGAGACCAAATGGAAACCAGAGACAGCAAGTCCCCAAAGAGAGATCAAACAGAGACTGTAGACAGCTGACTCCCCAAGGGGAAACCAAACAGAGAGCAGAGACTGGAAACAGCCTACTCCCTTAGGAGAGACCAAATGGAGACCAGAGACAACGAGTCCCCAAGGAGAGACCAAATGGAGACCGGAGACAGCGAGTCCCCAAGGAGAGACCAAACGGAGACCTGAGACAGCCCACTCCCCAAGGAGAGACCAAACGGAGACCCGAGACAGCCGACTCCCCAAGAGAAACCAAACAGAGATCACAGACAGCTGACTCCCCAAGGGGAAACCAAACGGAGACCCGAGACAGCCAACTCCCTGAGGAGAGACCAAATAGAGAACGGAGACAGCAGACTCCCTGAGGAGAGAGGAAACAGAGACCCAAGGCAGCCAACTCCCCAAGGAGGGACCAGACGAAGACCAGAGATGGCAAGTCCCCTAGGAGAGTTCAAATGGAGACTAGAGACAGCCGACAGCCTAAGGAAAGACTAAACGGAGACCAGAGACAGCCAACTCCCTATGGAGAGACTAAGTGGAGAACGGAGACAGCTGAATCCCTGAGGAGAGACCAAATGGAGACTGAAGACAGCGAGTCCCTGAGGAGAGACCAGGCAGAGATCAGAGACAGCCGACTCCCCGAGGGGAGACCAAACGGAGACCATAGACAGCCGACTCGATAAGGAAAGACTAAACAGAGAATGGAAACAGCAGACTCCCTGAGGACAGACCAAATGGAGACCGGATACAGCTAACTCCCTGAAGCAAGCGTGAGCTACCCCCCACGCCCCACAGATCCATTTAACAAGGATATGTTTTCTCATAAATATCATAAAAACCAGCCTGCTACATTTCCTCATCTTCCTGTTACAAATGCGGTCTTAATGTGCGTGAGATAATTCCGGTCAGTGAAAAAGAGGAAAATTGTGGAGACAGGAAGGGTGGAGAATGGCAGGGAGAGACAGAAAAGGCAATGCAAACATATGAGAGAAACATCAGATGAATATAGGAGCGGAGGTTTCCATGTTTTCACACAGATATGGATGGCCATTTTTTTGTACGACTCGAAGCCAATTATGCACATCTCTGAAATGATACAGCCTAGTTTCTTGCTGAAGGGGTAACAGAGATTCCTTTGAGAAAGTTGCCATTGGTCAAAAATACGAGTGTAGTGACTGTTTGTGACTAACAGGGGGCCCTAAACCTTGGCAAACCATGCAAATCCAGGGTTCAGACCAGCACCCTGGCGTAAACTTCATATTAAAAGTCCAGATCTGGTCCTCTGAAGCTGCCCCTAAGACTCCAGCATAGCCTTGAGTCTTGACCTCCTCAAACCCTCACAAACATAGTCTGAGATGATTTACTGTCACGTCCGGGAGGAACAGAGCAGGCTGGACCCAGATGCAGGAGACTCAGAGGTTTATTGGGACACGAACAATAGACAAGTCCAAAGGGGCATGCAACAAGCAATGGTCGAGAAGGCAGGCAGAGGGTCGTGAGCCGGCGAGATCAATCCTATGATGAGGCACACCAGGGAACACAGATGAAGCAGGGCAGGGATCAGGAAGACGAGGTGGGGTAGGCAGGGCAGATGACATGGCACAGAAGACAAGAGAGGTAGAATGCTTAGTAGGGCACATGAGAGCAACGATACTTCAGAACAGTGGTTAGTCCGAGTGCTGGTTAAATAGGCAATCGTAACGAGGCTTAGTTATGTGGCCCCGCCCACCGAGGCGTGACTCGGTGGCCCGTGGGCACTCAACGAGTGGAGGATGTCGTTGATGAGCGGCGCAAATGGATTCCTCCAAATTCCACACAATGGGACGAACGAAGTATGATGGGGGTAATATTGGAGTGTCGGAAGGAAAGGCAGAAAGCACATTAAAATATTTTAAGATGAAAACGAGACTTTTGTGGTGAAGCTTCAGAAAGTTATTTCTCTCTTCGGTTCCTTCGTTGTTTTCTGAGCACGCTCGGATTGTGGCCATCAATGTGACCTCCACTCAGTCGGGTGAATCGTGCAGGCAAGAAAGGGCGTCAGCCCTGAGAGTTTTCTTTCCGGGGAAATAGGAGACCTTAAAATCAAAACTGGTAAAAAAAGAGGGACCAGCGGGTTTGTCGGGCATTAAGTCGCTTTGCGTTCTGGAGATATTCTAAGTTTCTGTGATCAATGAATACCACAAAAGGATGCTTTGCCCCTTCTAGCCAGTGGCGCCACTCTGTAAATGGCTGTTTCATTGCCAACAACGCCCGGTTTCCCACATCATAATTTCTCTCGGTTGGTGACAACTTATGAGAGAAATATGCACAAGGATAGTGGCGCTCGGTTACAGTGTCTCGTTGGAGGAGCACTGCTCCTATCCCTGTGTCAGAGGCATCTACTTCTAATTCAAAAGGGAGCTCCGGGTTCGGCTGCCGGAGAATACGGGAAGAGCAGAAGGCTGACTGCAGTTTCAGGAAGGCGGTAGTGGCGTCGGGGGTCCAATTCAGGAGTTTTCCTCCTCCACGACTGAGCAAGGTGAGCGGAACGGTGATCGTACTGAAGTTTCTGATGAATCGCCGATAGGAATTGGCAAAGCCTAAAAAGCGTTGCATCTCTCTTACCGTTCGGGGAAGTGGCCACTCCCAGACTAGACTGCATGGATCTTTTCTTCATCCATGGCCACCTTCCCGGGCTGAATACAATATCCTAGAAACTTGAGAGATGTGCAGTGAAATTCACATTTTTCGGCTTTGGCGAACAACTTATTGGTTCGGAGTCTCTGCAGGACTTTTCGAACAATGTGCTTCTCTCACGAAGGTGAGTATACCAGAATGTCGTCTATATATACAATGACGAAGCAATTGATCATTCCCTGGAAAACCTCATTCATAAAAGCTTGGAAGATGGAGGGGCTATTAGCTAATCCGTACGGCATAACCCTGAATTCGTATTGTCCGGTTATGAAGAAGGTCTTCCACTCGTCCCCCTCTCGGATACGAACCAGGTTGTAGGCACTTCTTAAGTCGAACTTAGTAAAGATCACCGCCTCTCGCAATTGTTCAAGTGCGGAGGGAGAGGTTCTCTATGTTTTATGGTGATCGCATTGAGTGCTCGGTAATCCACACAAGGTCGCAACCCCCCGTCTTTTTTCTTAACGAAGAATAACCCGGCCGTCATGGGAGAGGTGGAGGGGCGAATAATACCTTCGGGAGTGGAGCCCCCTCCAGTAAGTTGATCGCACATTCGCTCGACCAGTGCGGCGGGAGCTGAAAAGCCGACTTACTGAATACATCGAGGAAGTCCCGATACTCCCCCGGGATGGTGGATAAATCCTCTGGCAATGGACTCTCTACAGAGGAAACCTTGCAGGGAATAGTTAAACACCGAGAGAAACAAGCATGTTCTCTGGTAGACCAGTCAAGCCATGGGGGTTATGCCGCTGCAACCAGGTAAGGCCTAGGATCAACGCGTCTCGGGTGGCGGAGAGTACCAAGAACTAGATTTGTTCATGGTGGAAAAGACTGATCTTAACAGAGACAGGGGCCGTGCGGTGAGTAATGTCACCTTTCTCCAAATGGCGCCCGTCAACTCCCCCGTACGTGGAGTGGACAGGGTAATGGCTCTAATTCTAATTTTAACTGTCTGGCCAGGCGCAGATCAATGAAATCGCTAGCAGCCCCTGAGTCTAGAAGCGCCCGGACCTCTCACCCCCACAAGACAGGATAAGGGGCACAGTCACCTGCATTTGAATGACATTCGATAAAGCCGAAACCCCTACCTTGACATCACCCCGGCAGCGAGCCGGACGAGAGGGGCAGTTCTGGATCGAGTGCTTAGGTTCTCCGCAGTAAAGGCACAACCGCTGATCGAAGCGGTGCTGCCGTTCTGCCACGGTCAGTGGAGCTCTTCCCAATTGCATAGGCTCCGATCTCTCGGCGGCCGCGGAAGACTCTCCTGTCGATTCAGCCCGGAGTCGATGTCGACGGCGATCCCTCACCGTGTTGTCCAGAGTAATTGACAGGCGAACATACTCCTCGAATGAGTGTGCCACACTTCTTGAGGCCAGCTCGTCTGGCAGGTCGGGGTTTAACCGCCTCCGGTACAACCCTAGGCAGTCGTCTGGCCATTTTAATCCGGCAGCGATCGTCGGGATCGTCCAGGGAAAACTCGCCAGCGGTTTTGGTCCCCTGGCGCAGATCGCATAATCTGTCCCCCAGACTCCTTCCCACAGCGGGATGATCGAAGACCTCACGGAAGGCGTGTTGGAAATCCCGAGCTGAATCGAGAAGGAGGCTGTCCTCTAACCAGAGAGTGGTTGCCCATTCCTTGGCCCTCCCAGATAACAAGGAGTTCACAAACCGAACGCGGGCAGTATCATCACGGAAGCGATCGAGGTTCTCTTCCACGTAGAGCCCGCACTGCATCAAGAACAACTGACAGGTGTCAGGATTCCCGTCATACCTTTCCAGAGTCGCAACGGGGAGGGGAGCGGAGGTGTGTGGTAGCGAACTGGGTAGTGGGGCTCGAGCTGCCTGGTTCTCCAGTAGCTGTGACACCAGGGCGGTGAGTTGATGCACCTGCTGCTGCAGTTGTTGTGTGGTCTCCGTGGGGTCCATCGTTTCGTGGCGAAGTATACTGTCGTGTCCGGGAGGAACAGAGCAGGCTGGACCCAGATACAGGAGACCCAGAGGTTTATTGGGACACCGAACAATAGACAAGTCCAAAGGGGCATGCGACAAGCTATGGTCGAGAAGGCAGGCAGAGGATCGTGAGCCGGAGAGATCAATCCTACGATGAGGCACAGGACGGGAAGAACACCAGGGAACACAGATGAAGCAGGGCAGGGATCAGGAAAACGAGGTGGGCAGGCAGGTCAGGCAGGGTAGGCAGGGCAGATGACATGGCACAGAAGACAAGTGAGGTAGAATGCTTAGTAGGGCGCATGAGAGCAACGATACTTCGCAACAGTAGTTAGTCCGAGTGCTGGTTAAATAGGCGATTGTAATGAGGCTTAGTTATGTGGCCCCGCCCACCGAGGCGTGACATTTACCTTGATGAGAGGACTGGGAACAGAATTTGGAGAAGCTCTTCTAATCAGCTGACCCAAATACCACCTCAAGAGTCACCTCAATCGCATGACACTGACTGTAAGATATAGCCCTGGCCAGCTCCACATACCATGGGACCAGTCACCGTGAGTTGCCAAGGGGCTTGACCTCCTTCGTCCCCGTTCCCATGAGTCATTGGGAGACTCAGGCCACACCAGGTGCTGTAAAACATCAATCATTGCAATGTCTGGTTGCTAACATAAATGGTGGGTGGCTACTAGGGGTGTAACAATACATCGATTTGTATCGATATATCGATACAATGGCAAACGATCCGATGCATCGATGTGACCGCATAAATATCGATACATGCGTTTTTATTTTCTCGTCTGTTCCAATATTGTTTTCATGATCCACCCCGACGTATACATGTTCTACACCAGGGGTACCCAATACGTCGATCGCAATCTACTGGTCGATCGCAAAGGTAGTTTGGGAAGATCGTATTGCATAAAGAAATAGAGGATGGATGACGCGTTCAACCGCTCCAGCTGCTGCAAAACTCCAGCAAGCGACCGAGTCGCCTAGTTAGCCTTCAATTTATTTCTACTAAACTTAAGAAAGGGTATAAAAATTAATGGGGGAGCTGGACCAAGTAAGAAGCCAAAAACCTACCACTTCCATACGGAATGGGAGAAGGACTGTTTTTTTTCCACCATGTCATATTCGAAGTGCGTTTGCCTCATCTGTCAATCTACCACTGCTATTCCGAAGAAGGGAAATGTGGAGCGACATTTTCGCACTGTTCATAAAAACTACGACATTAACTTCCCTCCGAAAAGCGAGCTGAGAAATAGAAAGGTGAAGGAACTAAAATCCCAGTTCAATTAAAAAATATTTTATTCATCCCAAAGGGAAATTAATAATAATAATAAATAATATTAAAGAGTACTCAATATTTTCATACATAAATATATGTTTTGCATTTTTATAGTTGGTAGATCATTTTGACTTGCACCCATGTCATTTATAAGTAGCACGCTAGCGTACCTTCAGAGCGTATGTTTAGTACGGCAGGTGACATAGGACGCTATGCTCAGAGCACACAATCTCCTGAACACATTGACTACTATCCCCAGTATCAAACTGAATCGAATCGTATCGTATCGTGGGAATTTCTGAGGTATCAAAAAAAATCGAACCGTTGGCTTAAGGAATCGATATTGTATCGTATCGCGAGGAAAGCTGTGATTTACACCCCTAGTGGCTATGTCATGAAAGTGGGTTTTCATGGGGCTGGACGGGTAGTGGCTATCACCCATAGCTGCCAGCATTCCTGTCACATTGGAAATTTGAGCTTGTTCAAGCTCCCACACTCTTACTCTTGTAAGATGTGTGAATGTCCCCGTGGTAGCTTTGGTTAACCTCTAGGCAGGCTAAGTGGAAAATCCCATCAGTTCCTGTGAAGGCCTGGCTATCCATTTCAGCCCCTGGAGATGTTGAGGGCAGTTACAGTTACCAAAGATTAGTACGACTATTACAAGTTAAGAGTAAATCGAACCGCCCGTCTTTTCATTAACATGAACAAGCAGCCTTTTGCGCTGATTGTCAGAAACAGACCTTGAGTGGATTTTGGCGCTGGCCCGCTCTTTACATCTGGGGTTCGTTTCTCAAAAGGGGGTCCAGTGCCACGTATGCGCACCAAACTGCATACTGTACCAATTATATGGAGGAACATATTTGCAATAATATCCACAGACACACAGCGCCCAGAGAAACTGGGTCGTCCATAACACTTGCCAGCGTGTTGCATAATTAAAGAGTTTAAGAGTGCTTAGTAACACTAGAACATTGATTTCTGAGAGTTGAGACAAGGGGGGGACGTTGTGTGGGTGATATTAACAATGATTTTGGATGGAGAAGAAATGCCTTCAGTCCAGCATCCTTATTTATGATTTATGTTCTCTGAGAAGTTGTGCTTTGTTTTTATGTTTAAATGAAACACGGGGTGTCTTCATCACTATTGTCAATTATGTTTACGTAAAGTATTTTTCCAGCTGTTGTTGCCGTTTGTCCCATTCCATTGTCCTTGTCATTAAAAGATGCACTTTCTCCACAGGTGGTGAACGCAATTGTGGAGTACATGAGCTCATCTGCGTCAGAAAAGGTAAGATGGCTAGACAGTGCTGTGATTGGCTATCACCACCCATCCTTAACCTTTGACCCTCACCATCCATCATTCACTTCAGGTTTGGGCGATACCTGCACCCCATCTAGCACACAATACTTGTGGCACTGATTTGCCACTTACCATGTATGTTGTGCTTGTCCCCCGCATTCCCCGCCTCTTTAAATCTATCTTCACCCATAGCCACATGGAGGGGGGAGGGGTGGGCAGACTGGAATTAATGAGAGTGAGCTTCTAAAAGATGCTGTCACTTTAAGGTCCCGCGAAATCTTCTGCGCTCTAGTGAGACACTTCTCGAGGTGGCGCCAGGCAGCAATGTCAGCCGTGCTCCTGAGCCTGGCAGAGAGAATGTGAGGATTCTTCTCACAGACTGAAGGGGCTGGCCAGGAAGGGTGCCTTCGTTTGCAGCGGCCCTGCTACTGTCGGTCGATCGATCAAAATTAAAACCTGAAGGACATGTATCTGTTCTTGATTTAAAATTAGACATAGATTAGTAGAGTCCATAACTTGTCGGCACTGACAGAATGATAGCACATTTGAATTTCATGTACAAAACGATGCATTTTTGGGTGCAATGCTTGAAACCTTGTGTCTTGATAATGGAGGAACCTCAGGAATACATGTCTTTTGCTGGGCCTCTTGCATGTAGGTGTCTGAGACCTTCAGCAGATTTCAAAATAATAAATGGAGCTGTTTCGGTAACCCCCCCTTTTGAAATTTGTCCAGCAGTTGCTCTCAAACCAGACACCTGCTGCTGCAACATGCTAGAACCAGAGAACCAAGGGTCCATTGATGTCAAGGCCTTAGTCACCATCTACAACCCTCTGTTTTTAGTATTTCACAGGCCCCATTTCCTGAATATAGACAATTGTGACCCCCACTTTCTTCAGATACTGTCTTGAATGAGTCCTTATTGGCCTGTATGTCTTCCTGTGGCACTATTTAGGCAAATTTCATTAGCAAGCTCCTTAGCAATGCTAACAGTAGTTAGCTTTGATGAGCACCCTGGTATGGAGAGGTAATTATGCCAAGTGAGCCCTGATTGTGACGCCAGTAGCTATGATAGAGGCAGTTTCAGCCAGCTGAACACGGATGAGTCAGCCTCGGGGTGCCACCGGCTGGCTTGGCTGCAAACGCACCCACGTGTGGGCTTCTAAGTGGGCCGACGTGGGTCCACAAGAGGGCTTTTGTAGCACCTGTGTGGGAGGAGGCCATTGTGCTCAACTTGTCGTTGAATAAGGTTAGTGCTTTTTGACACCCTGGCAACTGTCTCCATGCCAACTAAACCATAATTTGACAGGAGCAGATCGGAACAAAAGACAGAATCCATGGTTATAATTACATTATTATATAATAACAAAAAGTTTCATTAGTATGGGGAAGCACAGTGGCACAGTGTTTAGCACTGTTGCCTCACACCTCTGGGACCAGGGATTAAGTCTCCATGTGCGTGGAGTTTGCAGGTTCTCCCTGTGTTGTCATGGGGTTTCACTAATGATTGATAGTTGGGTTATGGGTGATGGAGTGTGTTAACAACCTGGTAGTCCATCATCACCCCAGACATGTGACCCAAACTCATTACACAGTTTGGTCTCCGGTGGTAAAACTTTGAGTCCAGGGATGTGACCCCACCAATTCACCTCAGCTAATTACCCTGAAAGCAAGTAGAACTGTCCCAAATCGGGATCAGCCCATAGCTAACGAATACTCCACTGAAGATCTAATTTAAATCCGGTTCCGAATGTTTGATCATCCCCAATGATGGCGACATTTCCTCCACTGTGTCCTGATTACAGCATAAACTTGATGCAGCACCTGTTTGCCTCTCACTGTCCCAGAAAGCACTATGCACCTTCCGGGCTGGCTGACCCAGATCCCTCCTGGGTACTGACCCAGCTCTCATTTCCTGACAGAGGAGCCACACCATTCAGCTTCAGGCCGGGTTAGGGACCCAGACCCACTGAAACCTTTTTTATAACCTCAACCACAGTTGCCGTCTCATCTGTACCTGTTCTGCTGTTTTGGTTCAGTTGAAGCTCTGTGCTACTCGTGGAGGTGATCCAGTCCAGCCTTGATGGACCATGGGTAGACATGTCAAGAGGCTGGTAGGGTAGACCACAGATACCACCAAGTTGACAGAGATGTCAAAGGAATGAGACAGATGAAAACCAAGTGAACAAAACTCTTGAGTGAAACACAGAAGCTTTATGGCCTTTGGTTGTCTGCCCCTACAACTTCCTGTAGTCAGAAACAACATTTCTTCTCTGGAAATCATTTGGTTTCAGGTTTTCAGAGTTTCATGCAGCCAGACTAGAAAAGAACAGATGCAATAAAGCATTAAACCTGGTGTGAAGTCCATGGACTAAAGATGCAGAAACAGGGGGAACAAGGTAGGACTGAGTCAAATCGGTGGATGGTCGGAACCTTCTGGGATCATTTTGATCATGTTCTTAAGACATGTCCTTCCCAGCCGGGGCCTGGGGCTGGAGGACCTTGTGCTCCTGTAGGGTTCCTGAAAAGTATGCATTGGGCCTCTAGTAAGACTGGTGGACCTTATAGGAGGTTCTAAGAGAAAACCAACTGGGAAGTTCCCCAGCGTAACATGTCTGCATTGTGGCAGTGATTCCGTTCAGTGGCGATGTGAACCGGAGATGCATACAGTAACACAGAGGGCCGACTCTCCTGAACACCGTAAAGCTTCACCATGACTGCAGTTATGATGCTGGGGGAAATCACTGTCAGCCCGGCGCTGTGCACCTTTTAGATCCCGGACCAGAAGGTCTAATGATTTGGCTGCAACATTCAACCTAGCTGGACACCTCCTGTTGTCCACAGTTACTCAAGTGGACCCTGAATCAAGGGAAGCTATAACCAGCAGGAGAAGCAGAGCTCCAGGAGCAGTTACGGACTTTCCCACTTGAGTTTCTGTATTTGACTTGTCAACCACCCCCTCCAAGAAAAGCAACAAATAAATACTTGATAAAGCTGGCTGCGAATCGTAGGTGATGGTAGTTCTCCCACCTGAATTAGGGTATACTGACATCTTCATATCAAAGAACAAAATAATTCAGCAGGAACACAAAGTGGTATTCCTAAGGTAAAACTGTGTTAGTAAACCTGCCTGTTCCCAAGCAAGCCTTTATTACTCTGATACGTCGTTTGTATGTGTAATCAAAGCTCTGCTTCTATTTAATAGCGCTTACAAGGTACTGAACTCCACCCAGTCACCCCCTGGGTTTTATTTCGGCCTGTCGCAAAATTTCGGCATCTTAATAAGAGCATCTTATGCCTGATTCCCCTGGAGCTGCACTTATTGTCAATTATCACAGCTGTGAGCTCCATCTAATTAGCTGTGCTAGCAAAACAACACTATTAACTGAAAGCTACACTCACGCCGTGATGGCGCATCATAACCCCCCCATTCTGTTTTTAATGTGCTAATGTAGTGTGTGATATTGATGTATGTTACCTGGCTTGGGGTTTATGAATTCGTCTGAGTTCCATGTGGTTTTCTCGTGCACCATGCCACCTTATGCGACTTTTCAGGATAGTATCGAAGAGGATGGCCGGGTCACATGCCGCAGAGCTTTGCTGTGACGTCCCACTTCCATCCACCCCCCCTAACCATGCCTCACCCTGGGAGGAGGCCTAGTGCCAGGTGGAGCCCACCCCATTTGCATCAATTATCTGTTTCCTTGCAGAAGCATGGCCACCTGCCTACTCAGCAGGTCATTACGGTGTCGTAACCATGGCCAGGTGACCAGGTGTCCCCAGTCTAAAGGGCGGGATAAGAGGGAGGGTGACCGTCACAGACAGAGGTGCCATTAGCACTGAGTGGCTACAGAGCTATAGCATGAGGAACAGAAACAAAGTTTGTTGTTTGTTCTGGAACTATCGTTGAACCAAAGTATCATTTTTGTCAGGGGTATCCCTTCAGCAGTTCAGCTTTGTGCCATAGCTGGTCAATGGAGTGGGGGGGGAAATCGATGCCTGACTTGCTGTCTGTGATTCCACCCTGGTCTTCCTGTCCATCATTCTGTCCGTTACTGGAGTGTTTACTTCAGCAAGTCTAAGCGAGAGCTCCTGACGATATATATCGTTCTGTTGTATCGGTGTCTTTTGTATCTTTTTTTATTTATAACAAATCTAAACTGATGAAAGCTTTCTGTCCATGACCCCATGCGGGGCAAAAAAAAACGATTTTGTCGAGAATAGAAAGAAATCTAACAACAGGTCCCACGCTGCTGGAGATGGTTGCTAGGATACAAAAGGGACAGGGTGTGTTGGGAACTACAGCTGTTTACCATGTGGAATCAACACAATACGTGTGAATCACACTCTTTTCTGGTCCTGGTGTTATAATGGGCCGAACCCTAGAAAAACTTCACTTAGCCTCTTATGTAGTCATTTTTAGAACCCCCCCCCCAAAAGCCAATTACAGCATAACACTAATAATGATCCCCGGCTTGATCAAGGCAAATGTGTTTCCAGCAGAACTAAAGCTGAGCGTGGACAGATTTGCCGTGGGACCTGAGTTTGTCAGACTGAAACGCAGCTCTTGCATTTAATATCCTGACGGAACTGTTTCTGATTAGGAGTCCGTTAGGTGGAAAAGTGTTTACATCTGATACTGGCATACAGATGGATAAAAAGAACAGTGCAGGCCACAGCAAACATCTGATGCTTTCTGCAGCCACGTGAATGTGCTGTGAGGGAAACTGTCTGAGGCTTGTTCTGACTGCAGGCTCTCTGTCATGGGGATCATGTCCTGCTGAACACCCCAATACTGCAAACAAACCTAGAGGATCCACAAACTGTGCAGCTTCATGAACATTCTCAATGGTGAATATATACATTGTCCATGTAGGGATGGCTCACTGAATTTGCCAACTATAAGTAGTGCTTGTTCTGTCATTTTTAGCACCTTCATTGTCTTCGGGGATTTCCTACCATAACCTAAAGCCCCAGGAGGTCTGAAATATCTCCAGAGCTTTTTGTGACAGAAATGGAAAGGACCGGAAGGTCTCCAGTTCTGTAAGTTCGGCTGACTCACCCCGCTGGCAGCAGACCAGGTTGGTGATGAGCTTCGGCATTCCACCTGAATCTGTCAAAGGATGAGGTGGCAGGGGACAGCGATGCCCTCGGTGTGCCTCTCACACCTGATTAGCAGAAACGGGGTCACAGATCCAGCATGTTTGTCCAGCTGGATATACATGGGAAGTAACAATCTGGAAAATGACATGGGCACGATCTAGTGATGCGCTGGCTGGCGTTGGTGGGTCCAGTGTCAAATGGCGCCTCCACTCTGTGTGCTAATAGTAAATATTTCTGTACATTTTTAGATATTCTAGACCCTGGTTTTTACAGTGATGGTTGTTAAATAAGGATGATGTTTTTTAAAATTACTCTGACATCACTGAGATTACATTATGACAAACACCAAAGGCCTCTTTCGGTAGTCTGAAAGAATGAGGGGTGTGTTGGCTGTCTCCTTGAAGACAGGAGAAGCCCAGAAGGACCAGTGAATAAATATGACGTGCCTGCTCCCTGGGAGAGGATAACACACTGCTTCACTACAATACATTTGCTTCTCACATCTATGAGTCGGTCTTCTTAAAAGTGCATCGACTTTATGGCTAAACAAACCCCAAGCTGAGGGTAACCCAGGCTGTGGCCATGTGCGTCATCTTCTGCCTGGGGTGGCTTGTCTGGTGACATTGAGGTTTACACTGCCCCCCCCACCGTGCTGTACCTACAGATTAGTGTCACCCCCTACAGCCATAAAACATGAATTACCTTGCCTTAGCATACTCTGTACTCCACCAGCAAAGTTTTTCTGGAGCTAAGAATAACTTCAGCTCTCTCAGCTGCTAAACCACCTCCCTGTTCTTGAGAAATATACTGTTAGCCTAGTAATGGGTATTTTGTCATGTCTTACATAATAGCTAAAGACAAATGGTGCAAATGCGTAATTTGTCAGTGTGATTGTGTACAGAACGCTATCTAGGGCATGCAGTCTTAAGCCATCTGAATTTGAGGTGTAAGTAGCTTTGAGGTGGGGCAGGGTGCTTGGTTTTCAGGGTGGGGGGGGTTATTAAAGGGATGTGCATGATGCCAGACCGAAACGCGACAGTCTCATCGGTTAAACTCCTCCCTGATGCAGGAAGGCTGACCTTCTCTATAGAAAGGGGAACCATATCGATTTTCTATTAGGTAATAATTTCATGCAAATTGGTGAGTTCTTGTTTAATAAACGGTGGCGACATTTGGGAACTATCCTGGAAGAAGTCAATATGACCTCCTCACCCGCCCCGGCACACCAAGTCCATGAGCAGGTCCTCTGCATCACTGATGCTGGTTATAATGCAGAACAGCTGTACATTGGTACAGGAAACACAGGCTTTCAGGTCATAGAGAGATGATATATCTGCACAGGGCAGGGAAATTCGTGCAGTGTGGAAACCTTCCTCGATGACAGATAGATAGATAGATAGATAGATAGATAGATAGATAGATTCCGAGGGAAATTGCAGGTTTACACACATGTAGACGGCTAGAAGACGGTACTAAACAGTTACAATAAATAATTACAAACCGCAAGAGTGACATCAGGGAATTTTTCGCATGGAGTTCCATGGTAAATACACTGAAAACCATAGTATTGCTTGGTGGGTTGTACAGTGAACAAGCGTATGTTCTGTTAATGTGACATGTGCCTAAACAGTTCTGACCCATTCAGTGATGATCATGTCATGCTTACTTCGTTGAATAAAGCGGAAGGGTCTCCAGGTCACGCATGACGCTCCCTCTGCAGTGAGCCCAATCACCTTAGGACGCTTAATCCTATAGGGAGGCTGGAAATGGGATCTAATTCAGTGCTTCATCTACAGTAAGTGAAAGAAGTAAAGAGAAAGTAATTAAACCTCATATCCCGCCGGTTCCGCGTACCCGGCGGGTAGCCGGCGACAGTGGTCGTAAAACAGCAGCACTGCAGCGCTGGGGGACTGGCGAAGGCTATGATGTAATGAGCATCCCCCCGCCACGTGTCCCATGATTTCATGCCTGCATGTCCTGCATGTTTTAGCGGCGGCCATCATTTATCTGCCCATGTCTGCGTCCGACTGTCAGGCTGCATGCTCTGGGTCTCTGGGGGGGCAACCTTCGGCCGTGTTTAAAGGTGCAGATTGTGTTATTCACTTCTCATTGTATGTTATGCTTATAAATAATGCAAACTGTTATTTCAACCTGGCCCATCACTCACCATTACCCCTCCCCCACCCATGCGGACAGGCAGTCAAATTCGGAAAGGGCATCTCACCCCCCCAAGGGCGCCTTGCGGCTCACTTACGCTCATGCCCTTCCCCATTTGCCCTGCCTCATCCCGCCAGTATCCATTCTCCAAAGTCTAGCTTCATTTGCCGTCCCAAGCGTTTTCCACAACCGGGGGGTGAGGGCATTGGGTGGAGTGGTGACAGTGCAGCCAGCCCACAAGGAAAAGTTTGTCACACCCATAGGGGTCACTCTGTCCCCCTGGCAGGAACGGCATGGCCTTATACCATCAGAGCGTATTCATAGGTGAGATCTGCCAAATGAAGCCTGGGGTGCAGATTTACAGGATGGGTGTTAGGATGCACTGCAAACCCCCCCCACCACCACTACACAGCCCCAATCCAAAGCAGGCCTCAGCTCTGTGTTTTTCCAGTAAATGTATTATCTTTGGTTTCTGGAATCATCTAATAAGCTCCTGATTATAATTAGTGTATCCATACTAAGGCTTCCCATGTCACCAAGCCTCTGAACGTTTACTAATTTATGTCCGAAGTTGTAGGCAGTTGATCAAACGTTGCATGACAAAGAGGGACCTGCCGGCACATGTGGGACCGGATCGCATCCCATCTGGCCGTTGAATTATTCAGATAGTGCCGACATATAGGCCACTGCACCAGGCCTGGTGACAGCGTGCTTTCGGCAGGGGACAGCACAGCGCTCGCATGTAGCAGGACCGACAGGACGGGCAGATAATCAGGGAAGTGGGAAGTGCTTCTTCTTTAAAGCGGGCCGCGGAAATGTAAGCTCATCTCTTTTTCTCTGTCGTTAAGTCTTTAACTTTCAGCTCAGGGACATTAAATCCTGTAAGTAACGTTCTGCTCGGCACTGGATTTCAGCCCCCTCGTATTGGATTGTCCAGGAGGCCTAGTTTGAACAGAACCATAAGGCAGAAGCTTCTCCATTCTCTCTGTCTGTGCATGGCTTTGCCATTCTCTCTTCCACCTAAAGATCTTTGGTTATGGTCTCCAAAGCGACGGTTGTGTAGCAACTGTAAGCGATGAACTCAGAGAGGAGCATCTGTATACGAGCGCAGAGGTCTGCTTCAGTATTAGATTTTTTGTTCAGTCATGTTTGTCGTTGATAATGATAGTGTCAATAAACAATGACAGGGACTGTCCAGAGCTTACCTACCTGCCTCTTGGGTTTGCCGTTGACGATCAACAGACTCCCTCTGCTTAACTCTCCTGAAGGAAGCCACAGCAGAGCTTACCTTGCGGAATATTCCGGAGACAGTGAAGTAAATCCTGTTAGTGCAGTTTAAGATGGGGAAGGGTGAAGGAGCTAATGAGGCCGTTGCAGATTGTATCAGGTGGTGAAGAGTTTGTGTTTTATAAAGCACCATAGTCCCCTTTGCTGTGTTCACCCCGGGCAACTTTGACAAGTCCAGGTTCCGCTCGCTGAATTCACACATCCTAATTGATGCTCTAGTGGCGTTCCGGGTGATGATTCTGGTTCATCTCAGAAACTCTCGAAATCCAGGCACGCAGAATATGGGAAAAAGTGGTTGTGGTACTGAGAGGTGTGTCCGTTTGGCCACGGTAGCTACGACTCCGACCGACGGCTACGCAACGCTAAAGTTGTCATGGCAATGAGACAAGACATCCGAAACGGACATTGAGGTTTGAATTTCTGTCTCTCCATTGGGTCAGTCTGCTAAGGAACATCTCCAGAAGCCCAATTGACGTGTCGGCTCTGTTTGGAAAGGCTGTCAACACCGGAGGGTCCAGTTTCACCCCATTTTAGGTGGTGTTCTGTAGTTCCGCAGCACACACACACAGACTGAGGCGTGCGGTATTCATATTCCACTTCTTTGCACTAACAGGTTCTCATATTAAAAAGAGATTTGAAGGACTAAGAATGCCAGGATTGACAGCGGGTGTTCCCTGTATGTTTCCCACATTGATGCCTTCACAGCCGAGCTCCTGCATTAGTCATCCTGCAGCCTTTGTACACCTTTCACACAGGGCAAAGGTGCCATCCAGCTACTCCAGGCCATGTCATACAAATCACTGAGTGGCAGGACAAGGAAATCGGGCCTGATTGAATGACCAGGTGCCACCAGGTTAAGCCACCGGGACAGAGTGCTTTGGCAGGAGAATCTGATTCATCAGATTACCCAAAGAGAAGCTTAGACGCTTGCTGGGACTGTGTAGTTCCTGGGCAGAATTCCAGCACCCAGAAATCTAGGTGTTTCTATGTTGGATTATTGTTACTGATTGTATTTTTAACTGCTGAATGTTAGCATTGTTATTACGTATTACTTTGTCTATTAAATGGCACATTTACAAGAAGCCTGTCATGTTTCCCAGCTATTCACAGTGGGATACTTTAAAATGAGCAGAGCACACCCCGGGACATGAACCAAAAACTGTCTGGTGAATAAGGCCGTGCCCTCAGCTGCCTACCGCCCTGTGAAAGAGTGCAGCACATCTTCCATCATGTCTACATCTGCTCTGGGGTCAGGGGTGGGTGTGTTGTTTTGGGGTTAAGAGAGGTCGATGGAATCTGGGGCTCGTGACTGGGCCCCCGCCAATGAGAGGAAGGAAAACTTGATTTTTCACGTTCTTCCATGTTTACTGTACATTTCTGAGCTGGATAAGGTCACGGTTTCCCCGGCACTGGCTGGGGGTGAGTTATTCCCTGAAGCTGTCCCATGTGTACATTCATTTCTCATTAAAATAACCAAGCGTTAGAATCAACTGGAATGGTGATCCCCACCTTTTCGGATGCCACCATAACCTGAAGCAGACAGATTGCTGTGTTCCTGCCAGGCAGAGGGACGGTGAACAGAGTCCAGGACAAAATCCGACACTTGATGGCTGAACAGACAGCCGCCATGGCAACTGCCGCGACAGCCTCACGGGTGCCCTATCCTTCCGCCTTCCAGCGGGGTCTCCTGTTACTGTAGCGGGAGGGTCCTGTGACTCCAGCTCATAAGAGCTCGTGAATATTTAATAAGCTCCAGGGACCTGTTAACCCAGCCCCTTTCCCATCAGGAGTCACTGGATCTGTTGGGGGCCAGATACCACTCCCAGTTTCTCGCAAAGAGTCATCTAGGGTAATCTAAGTCCTCTGGAGTGGGAGCAGGAGTGAGCATTTCGGCTCCCTAAGAGATCACATGGGTCGGACATGATTACAACTACACATTCAGACCTTCTTCTGACCCTGACTCTCCCACATAAGCACTTGTCGGTTGAGATGCTGAAAAATCTCCTTTCATTTTCTTCCAAATCAATGCATCTTTGATGCCTCTGAAGCTAAATGTTTCAATACAGGCCATTGGCTGTACGTGTGAGTCAACCTGGACGTCTGGCTGGTTGAAAACCATGCTTGGGCATATACTGAAATTGACCTAGTTTTAGTCACGTCATTAGATATGAGTTATATTACAAACCTGGGGGCAAACAGCTTCATTTCAGTGCATTCCGTCTTTGCTAATACTCTGCAGGTTGAAGAGTACTGTTTCTGAGTATTGGCTGGTCGTGGAGGTTCTTTTGGACAGGAGTAGTGGGATGCACACTCACCCTCAGCTCTCCGCCTTCTCTCCACAGTGTCCCCAGAGGCCCTGGGCTTCCTCACCGCCATAGCCGTC
This sequence comes from Cryptomyrus ogoouensis, assembly GCA_025773925.1. Classification (NCBI taxonomy): domain Eukaryota; kingdom Metazoa; phylum Chordata; class Actinopteri; order Osteoglossiformes; family Mormyridae; genus Cryptomyrus; species Cryptomyrus ogoouensis. Next base: position 21,321,647 of record JAOYFF010000027.1, read on the forward strand.
TTCATCCTGCTGATGGCTCTCCTCTTTTTATACCTCAACAACAAGCTGTCTTTAGAGACCCGGGGGAGCCTGTCCTGCCTGGACGACTACAGAAAAAATAAGGATTTGCAAGGTAAAAATATATGTGTGTGTGTGTGTGTTTCTGTCTGCCACCCTATGACCCCCCCCCCATGCCCCCCATGTTCATGGACCATCCTCGATCTCAACAACAAGGACTGAAGCACCTGCCACAGCAGGGATGTGTCTTATACACACACACACACACCAAGATTAGGTCAGCAAAACCCAGGCAGTGCTGGGGAAACAGTGCTGCTGTCACACATGCCTGGTTCCAATTAGGATGGTGCTATAAGGCTGCGTATGTGTGTGTGTGTGTGTGTGTGTGCGGGGACCAAGGAGGGGGGTGGGGGGTGTGGTGCCAAAAGTTTGTCAGAGATGCTAATCACTGTCAGAACTGCTGCCACTCAGGACTCGAAAGAAACTTGTGGTGTCATCGCGCAGACAGCATTACTTATGGGGGGCTTCAGTCAGCTTCGGAAAGATGGAGGCGAACACAAGAGATAAAAATAGCATTTGTGGGCTTCGCAGCACAGAGTGTGTCTTGCAGTTCGGTAAGTGCACTGCAGGCTGACAGCTTTCTGACCAACCTCCCCTTATCTGTTCCCATTAGAAAGATGGACAGGGCCTCTCAGATAGTTATTCTGCTAATTGTAACGATTTCCAGAATGCATGTAGGACCTCAAGAGCATCACAGATGTTACCCTTTGTGTAGCTCTTCCTTCGCGCAGCCTGTTGTGTTAGGTGAGAGATCGGAGGGATTCAGCCACCTTGACACAGATATGTCCGTGTCAGGCTGTGAAATCAGCAGCATCTCCAGGAAGATAAAAACCCCGACCCTTGAGATGCCAGGATCGGACAGTTTCTGGTTTTCATTGTCAGGTTCTGGTCCATGGTATCATTTACTATTTCATTAAACGTCCACTGGGATTTCAAGGGAAATTTTAGATTAAAAGAGGTTGACGATATTGGCATGAGGTATGAGAAACATGATATTCAGCCTCCAAAACCTTCTAGGCAGACATACCGGTCTAAAGACTAGAACTTGGCAGGTAGTTGACAGTGGAGGATTATCTGTTCGGCCTGAACAATGCCCCAGCAGCACGTAGCTGTGCATGCTAATAAGCGATCGCATTTCAAATAGAAAGCAGGTGGCAGTCATCACTCAGGACTTAGTCTGACATGCTCCAGGACACACGGTCCACCCACCGGGCTCCTACATCTCTTTTCCTCTCCCTTTATTCAGGGCTGTGTGAATAGCTCAGACAGGTATCAGCTTTTCCGTGCCTTCAAATCAGACACGCGTTCGCTGACAGCAAAGCCACCAGTGTGAAAGCTGAGCAGCCCCCCTCCTCGTTGTTTATCCGCGCATCGGTGGGGGATGTGCTTTAGTGTCTTTATGGGAGGGTGATGGCTCTAACCTGGGAGGGGGCGGTGGGGGGGGGGGGGTCATTACTGACTAACAAAAAAAAAATATGCGTTGCCTTGCAGAAGCGTTTCAGCGACACAAAGATATTCACAGCAAAAGAACCCAGAAGAGCAAACAGGATCTTTGAGGCTTTGAATCAAGTCCCTTAAAGCCCAAACTGTTTACCGTCATCACCAGGGCAGATATTTGTCAATAAAGCAGAAAAGCAGAGGAGTAGCAGCTGACATTCGGCACCTTGCTCCTGTGATGCTCTTATACTACTACCCAGCTGTGTGCTTCCTCCCGCCTCTCTAGTCAGTCTTGTACAGAATTCTCTGTTAAAAGCCAGTAAAAACATGGCCACCGGGGCTGAGAAGAGCTTGAAAACTTGCATCCACCCCCAGAAGCACAGTCATCATACTCCCATAACTACAACTGATGGAGAAAAAAATGTCATCACTGCATAATTAGATCACATTTAGGGTTGGGCATTGATTTCTCGGGCTGCATCGCGCTCCAGTCTCGTTAGTGATACGTTAGTGATAGTGATATTGCGCGTGAGCCTGCAACTGTCCTGACAGAAGAGCCACCCACGCTGAGGTCTGGCCCGCTGGAGAATTAGCACCCAGAAAAGCAGCAGGACGGCCTGGAGGGCTTCAAGAGGCCATCATGGCATTCTTCAAGAGTTTCCAGCAGAGCATGTCATCCGTCTCCTCCATCCTGGATTCAGTCACCAACGTTGTGGATGACCTGGCCTTTGCTGTGGGCGATGTCACATACACGGTTAGCGACCAGCTGGCCGGGCAGGTCTCTACCATCATCCAGCGGGTCCAAGCGGAGGAGCTAGAGAGACAGTGCAAGATGGAGACCAACGAGAAGGCCGCACGCGACCTGGAGCTGGCCCAGGCAAGGGGCTCAGATGTAGCTAAGCATAATGGCCAGTGCCAGAAGCCTGGGATCGAGAGCACAGAGGTGTGTACAGGGGCTCACAAGGAGGTGCAAAATGGTACCAAAGGAGAAGGGAGGAGTGATGCGTGTTTCAGGGAGGACAGGTCAAAGTCCACTCCCACCATCAAGTACACAGAAAGAAACGGTAGAGGGTTTGTCTCAGAGGGTTCACCCAGCAGAGGGGAGACTAGGGACACCATGGAGGGTCAAATCAAGGACTTGGCTCACCAGTCAAAAACTTACAGAGCTGACAAGGTCCACAGTGGTAGGAGGTCAAAGAGACATAGCCGGTCATCTATACAGCGAAGGGATGATGGCGCCAGGAATGAAAGGAACGGCTCAAGAGAGGGTCAAGGTGAGAAGTGAAGGCGCTGCAGGGCGCCCCCTTCTGTCCTGTTCCTCTGTCCTCTGGTTCCTCTCCTCGCCTGCCTTTCCTGCTTTGGACACAGCTCTTCTTCCAACACATACGACTTTTTCCTTCTGGACCTTTTCAATTTTTGCTCACATCCTCTTTTCTCTCATAAAGGTGTGGATCGCCGAGGTATGACAGGTGCACATTTTTCTTGAATAGTTTTGGCCCAGATGTCACCTGACCAGTTTTGTTTACTTTCAAAATGATTAGACTGCATAGATCAAAAGAGAACACTGGTGAAGAAAAAAGCAGTCATTTGTGAAGAGATTCTGGTTTAAAATGCCTGAAAATCATAAAAGACTAAACACATACATTGTAAAAACTGTTACACACAGTATAAAACCAGCCATTCACTTTGAATTAACTAATATTCTTCAGTTTGATGTTTAGCAGGTGATGAATGAAGAGTGCAAACCGATGTTTAATTTCAGCTATGTCAGCCATGGTCTACCTGAACAAAACACCAACGAAAACGTGTCACAGAAATGTCATCTCTTTCTTAAAAAATACCCAGAAAACAATTACAAATCTGTTCAGGGGGAGGAATCTGCAGAAACACCTCCCACATGGAGGATGAAGGTGTTGGGTTTGGTTCTGGGGGCGGATGCTGGCCGTTGAGGGGCTCTCTAGATACAGGGGAGCCCCACTGAGCTCTCCGGAACGTTCCCTGCTGAGCTACGGAGCGGAGTGCTTTTAGTGGCCAGGCTTGGTGCCATCAGACCTGTTGCCGGGGGCATGAGACAGCGAGGACCACGTTGTTCCTCACCACAGTGTGTCTTTATGGACAAGTATGGATGTAATTACCTCAGAGCCAAGCTGAAGGAATTGGACTCGTGAACAAGGTGCACCAGGGGTTGATCTGTAGGCATTAATTTACTTGGACATGAATGTGACTTGACATTTCCCTTTATCCCTATGGTCTGCCCTCGAGGAGACTCCAAGGTGTTCAGATAGACTCAGGGTGCATCTGCCGCTGAGTCTTCTCATAAATGGTTTCTGTGACTGAGACTGAGCAGCCAGCACTGAGGCACTTCAGACCCGGCTACTTAGCCCCCGACTGTCACACTATGCTCTCATCCAGCTTCAGCTGCTCTGTAGATTGTATGTTTGCTTCCATCTAGTGGTGTGTAGTGTTAACTGCGCAATTCCTCACAGTAAGCGGTTCAGTTTTGTTATGTGGGATGCAAAGTATTTGTCCATTGATAGAGAACATCTTTAATAAACCAATCACGCTCACAGGTGTTTTACGATCCTTGTTCAAAGATGTAGTTTTCAGTTTGAATGTTCGCTTACAGGGCTTATAATGTTTTTCTGCTCGTACATACATTGTATTTCAGAAGACTATCCTTCCCATTTAATCAGCCCGTTCTTGATGTCTGCAGCCTCTTTGTTTGCCCCTCTGATATCATCCCATTGACATCTTTGCATCATTGTATTGTATCCCTGTGAGCGGAGTCACAGCTGAAGGTGGCCGGCCTTCCACACTGGGCCCTGACGCCATTTCCCTGCCCCTCACCCGCAGATAAGAGCTATCCCGATGTGGATCCTCGGGGCTCATCCTCAGAGAGCGAGGATGAGATCTTGGGGAAGTACCAGGAGGCCGTATCGCGCTCACAGGGCATGAGGGCAGCAGACACCCGCAACCCGAAGGGCTATGGCTGGGAGACCAGGCAGAAATACAGCCCCCTTTCGGCAGAGTACGATGGGTACAGCAGCGAAGCCTCCACCGAAGAGGGTAAGTGTCTGTCGTGCTGCTTGCTGAATCATCTTGAAAAATACACCCTAACTGGATACAGGATAACAAATTAAGGTGGGAATGATTTTATGTGCTCCAAACTCCCCCTGGTGGTCATACTGGTTTCTGCAGCTACAAGCAAATGTATTGAAGCCCGTTTCCGCCAGCGCGGTAAAGAATTTAAGTCGAAATAACGACTTAGTTATCTCAAAATAATGACAAAAAAGGAGCAGGTGTTACTTGTTAGGGAGAAGACATGGAGGGTCAGGTGGACATGAGGGTCAGCTGGACATGGAGGGTCAGGTGGACATGAGGGTCAGGTGGACATGGAAGGTCAGCTGGACATGGAGGGTCAGGTGGACATGGAAGGTCAGGTGGACATGGAGGGTCAGCTGGACATGGAAGGTCAGCTGGACATGGAGGGTCAGGTGGACATGAGGGTCAGATGGACATGGAAGGTCAGGTGGACATGAGGGTCAGGTGGACATGGAAGGTCAGGTGGACATGGAAGGTCAGGTGGACATGGAGGGTCAGCTGGACATGAGGGTCAGGTGGACATGGAAGGTCAGGTGGACATGGAGGGTCAGGTGGACATGGAGGGTCAGGTGGACAGTAGCTACATTAAAATTCTACAATACATTGAAAATTTTTACTTTGTTGTTTCAAATGAGATCAACCTCATATCCTGGTCAGGATGACAGGGGGCCTGGAGACCATGGAGCACAGTTCAGGCTCACACACGCACACTCAGGACAGCAGTCTACCCCGGGCCAGACCGTCCCGCATACCGGGCATTTTCCCAGCAAGCCGATGGGTTTGTGGGCATGGGAAAAAAAATCTTAGGGAGTGAATTTTGCCCCCCCGGTCAGCAAAATTCACTGTGGTGCCCTGGGGGACCCCAACCTCTAGGGTTAGATGTAGTCCCAGTCCGGTGCTGAGCCTGCCTGCATGTCTCTGAATTGCCGGAGAAAAGCCCCAGCCTCAGCAGAACCCCCCGCCCCAGGGGTGCCGCACGCTGGCTGACCCGTGGCTGTGCCCCCCAAGCTACGGAGAGCAAGATGGGGTCAGCAAAATAGAAGAAAGAATCGCTATCTGCCTGCACTTGTGCAAATGGCAAATAAAGGGTTTATCATTCTCATTATTACAGATGCACCAGTTGCAATTTTCTTGGCCGATTCCGCTTTTCTTTCTAAAAATTGACAGCATGTACAAAAAAACAACTTTTCTTCAATGCAAAATTGTATTTTCATAATAAAAGAAATTGTTAAACTTTACAATTTCCCCTAAACTGCATTAAGTTACAAGTTCTTCTCTCACTTAAACATGTCTCGAAATAAAGTGCTCTGTGACTGGAAAGAGGTACAAATAACAATTAACTGAAAATGACTTGCTGTACACCCGTCTTTATCTGACATATTTTACTTTACCAAACAGCAGCAGGTGAAAAAGATTTAATTAACGAAACAAATGTCATTTACTTGTATCATTTTCCAGTTTGTTTAAATTCGCCAGATAATACGACATTGACCCTTTTATCATTTGTACTCGTCTTAAAAAGTCCAGAGGTTACAAACCTCCAAATAAAACTTGTGTACTATATACTCTTCCAAATAATAGGTACAGGGTAATATTATTAATAGAAAAATCGCATGTTGTGCGCATACACTTCTTAATCTCTTGTAAAGTAGATTAAAATCAGGCTTTTTCATACCTGCATACTGCCCGGACACTATGGCGCAGGTGGTAAGGTTTCGCTAAGACCTTATAGGAAAAAACCCTCATCTAGCTTTGCAATTTCAACGATTATTCCTTTTCAAGATTATCCAATACACGTTTAATAATCAGTTTAAAGTTCATCTCCGATGTTTCACTGCATTTTGGTTCCCGCACGGTTTACTTCGGCTTTACATGTATTACAAACCGCACACCTCTCTCACCGTGAGCGTGCACACGGCTGTGCGTGTGACGTGTGGCGCATGCGTGAAACGGACCGTTTTTGCATCGAAAATACATGAGACTGACCAGCCTAATCGTAACCAAAAGTAGCGGACCCAACGCAGAGCCACACAGGACAACATGGGAACTCCTCACATACAGAGCTAGGGCGGGATTTCAGCCAACTCTGGCGGTGTGAGGCCACCACTATGTGATAACATTTGTTTTAAGAACTCTAAAAAAGATTATGTTAATAATGATTAATGAACTTCCTGACATATGAAAATTACGTCAAATTTGACTAAATTCATCAACATGCCAGGCGTATGCAACACAGGAGCAACGTGGTTCTGCGGGCGAAGCCTCTGCAACTCTCATCGGAAGGCTGCCGGTTTGAGTCCTGGCCTCAGCAGAATAGTCACATATCCAGGGGCACCAGAGCGAGGCTCGTAACCCCCAGCTCCTGGGGCGCCACCCGCTGACTGACCCTGCTCTATGACCTCCAGCCTTCACTCTCACCTGTATATGTGTCTGTGTGTCTCATGGAGAGATGGGGTAGGTGAAGAGAGAATTTCCCCTGGGGGGGTTAATGAAATATCACTTCTATTCTACGGAGTGAATCGTAGGAGATCTTGGCGTGACTATTTTCCATTCTGGCCACCAGGTGGAGCCCTTACTCCTTTTTTACATTCTACATGTCACAGCTTAAGCCTGTAGCTTAAACAGCACATCTGCAGGGACCAGTGCAGCTAGGTGATGGTATTTTACACCACAGCAACCTCTACAATTGTAAGGTTTTCTTCTAAGCTTCTTAAAGGTAAAGATGCAAGAATCACATACTGCCGATTCCATTCGCATAAATCTGAAAAGGCAGTGTGATTATTCCTGATTTGATTGTGCCTTCAAGACAGCGTAGAAGACATAAATCCTATTATTTACACCCTGCTCTGCTGTGTTTAAATCAGTTGTACAGACCAACTGTCACAAGCACCCTGAACATTTCAGTGTTTTTTATAAAAAAAAATAAATAAAAAAACACATTAAATCAAAAACAGGTCCCTAATTTCATCCCTGCCTCTGCCCTGGGTGAAATGGTTGTCCTCACTGAATGTAACAATCATTTACTTGCACTTGTGTATCTTAACATACATCTCAGATTATGGGATCATGTATTCCTGCAACCTTGTGGAGGTGCTGCTCTGGCTGGGGATGGCACAATCTGGGCAGGGGGCCCAGACACCTGCTTTACTCGCCTGAGAACTACCCCTTTGGGACAGGAGGGGAATAACAGGGCAAACATGGCAAACAATGGAGGCTGGGGCAGCACAGACCCCGGAAGCTTCCCAGTTCCAAAGCAGAAACCATGGTCTCCATAAAGTACCACAAGGTGACCTCATCTGAAAGCCGGCATCTTGTCACTCGGGGGCATGTAGGGTTATCGATGTGCCCTCACCCCCCCCCCATTTTTAGGAAGACACTGCCTAACCTTTCCTGTTGGTGACAAATGTGCCACTTTAGAACAGATAGCATCTGATGTGATCAGACCTGTGATCTAAGTGCTGTAAGTGTGACGTGGCACTGATCTCAGGTCAGGTGAGGCCAGTGTTAATTAGAACGACATGGGGAATTTCAACTGCTTTACAGAACATTGGCCCATAAATTAAACGTGTAAAAGTCAAGTGCTTTTCTGTTGCCTGACAAAACAGGATGAACTGGGCCGAGCAAGCCACAGCCTGACTCTGGCTGCTAGCATCCAGCTAAGTGTAGTGGGTGTTTTTACCACCGAAGCCAATGCTATAAAATTCAGAATAAGTTCACAGTTAAAAGTATATACAGGTAACTAATTTTACGGATGCATGTTATCATGATTTCCACAGGACATTTAGGCATATTTTAAGTAACATATTAAAAAACAGATTCACTGCAACACTCCTATACCCTCTGGAGGCTGCAGACACCCCCCTTCATGACCCTGAATAGGATAAGAGGGTACAGAAAATGGATGGATGGATGGATGGATGCAACACTACCAAGTCAAACTTATAGTCGTGTGCTAATTAGCGGAGGGAATTACACAGAACCAGAAATGTCTTCTTACAATTACAACCAGTTCTCAGGTAAATACCAGGAGCAGGTGTGGCTCATCAGAAGCCGGGTAGGATAGAAAACTTACTGGATAGTAGCTCTCCAGGACCGGAGTTGGAGACCCCTGCTTTAAAGAGAGAGACTGTTCAGATTTGCACGGGGATACTAAAGTAGGAAGCTGCATGCAAGGTGCTTTGGAAGCGCAGGGATGGACAGACTGGTTTGTGACGTTCTCCAGTTTTGACCTCTTCCTTCCTGTAGCTGTCTGTGGTTTCAGGGCCGGCCCAGTGATGGAGCTGACTTTGCTCAGGTGCTTGGCATTGCCTGAACTGGTCTCCACTTTGGACTGGTGAAACACCCCCCCATAAACTGTGGTCTGCTCTGGTCACTGTGTTGCCACCCAGTGCAGTCTGCTGTTCAGGTGGACACCCAGGTACCTGTGGCACTGCACCACCTCCGCTGGCTGCCCCCCCCCCTTTCCAGGATGGTGACTGGTCTCTCGAGCTCCTCGGCACTCCAGAAATCCGCCCCCAGGTCTTTGCCTTGCTGAAGTTGAGCGGCAGAAATGTGACTAAATAATGGGTGACTGCACTCCTCCAGAAACATGTCATCTAATCTGACAGGACAAACTGAACGGTGGCTCACTTAGAAACAGTGCTGGGCGCCCCCTGCTGTAGAGAATTATTTGCTTTGCATATAATCTTCCAGATGTGTCGAGCAATCCGGAGCGGAGTCCTTTTTTGCACAATGCGTGAAGCTAAGTGCTTCTCATTATTTAAAAAAATGGCTCATTGGCAACTGTCTCCTCATGATCTCCCAGCATGCACTGCTTCACCGCCGGTGGGCCGCTAACAGGACGGTAGTGGCGGCAGGCCCCGGTGGAGCCGAGCTGGCCATAATCCGGCCTTTGTAAGCGCTGCTTGTGAGTCATAGTGAAGGCAGGCCATCCTTATATAAAGTTCAGCAGTAATGAGTGCCAGTGGAACCCTAATGGAGGCCAGATGAAGGAGTTGGGGTGAGATCATTCAGACGTGTCCTCTCATGACCAGCGGCGCATTCCTGCGGCTGTGGGATCATTGGCATCTAACCGTGAAATGCGTGCCACAGCCACTAATGCGGGGGGGGGGGGGGCGGGGAAACCAACATTTGACAGGGCCTCCGTTGTTCTTTGGGGGGGGGGG
>JAOYFF010000027.1:21331417-21342814 GCA_025773925.1 Cryptomyrus ogoouensis
TCAGACGTCCCCGCCAAGGACCGGGGGCGCTTTCCCGCGGCGGTGGGATCGGGGGCTTCAAACCGGGAAATGCGGGCCCCAGCAACAAAGGGGGGGGGGGGGGGGCGTGAAGACCATCCTGTGCCAGGTGCTCCATTGTTCTCTTGGTGGTGGGGGGCGAGGCCATGAAATGGGGAGGGCTAGCTTCTTCGGGCATACTTCCTAACCGCTAAAACGTCAACAGCAACTGTCTGTGTTTTTGCAAGGCTCTGGGGCGACGGGATCGTGCAGTACACACAGAGAAGGTGGCGGGGGAGCAGGGGCAACTAAAGGGTCTTTTAAAGTGGGAGGGGGGGCACAAGAAAGGCCATAATTCATAAAGAGGTGCCAACCTTATCATTAGCCAATGATATGCTTTGAATCAGTGAGTGACAGGGGAGTGTGCATGGGGGCCAATCAGTTTTCAACTGGCACCAGTGCCCCTGTGGCTCCGCCCCTGTATACACCCCTGAAGATAAGGATTAAAAAAACTGCCATTCTTTTTTAATGAGTCTTCTTATGCAGCTTCCAGGACTCTCGAGGCTATGTACCTATCAGGACAAGACAGGCAGAGACCCTGGGATACCTTCGCTCAGAATCAGGCTTTAGCAATAGGAGCCCTCAGTGCAGAATCCCTCCCTCCGTCCTAGTGTATCAGCCATACCCCTCGCAGCTGCAGGCTGCAATTTCACCCAGCGTATCCACGACAGCCAGATGGATTGTTACTCATCCTGTTGCTGGAGGAGTGACTCCGATCTGGCATGCACAGATCCCTCAGGAGCCCCAGGGTTGTCACCGCTCACCATACCGTAATGCAACAACCCGCTAGTTTCGGCACACGGTTCCATGCCGGGCCACATCACGCCACCCCCACTTCCAGAAGGCCATGATAAAAACCCAAAGTCAAACGTGTCTGGCTAAGTGATGGGGCTATGTTCCGGGTATGCGAATTCAGCCAAGGCTCAGAAGTGTCACCGTATACCAGCGCCTGTACCTGGGGGTGATTCTGGGGTTTTTCCACAGTGAACTACATCCAGAGAATGAGGCGCACACCCCCTCTGGACGAGCTGCAACCCCCACCCTACCAGGACGAGGATGGCTCACCACGCATGTCCTGCACGCCTTCCGATGCCGGCGACGCCAAATGCGGCCTGTCCCACTGCAGCGACAGCCCGCGCCACTCGTACGGCAAGTGCCCGAGTGAAACCAGCGCCGGCCACGAGACCGAGAGCTACCTCAACAAGGGCTACGAGGAGGATGTGCCCAGCGACAGCACCGCCGTGCTCAGCCCCGAGGTGAGCACCCCCGTGAGGCTCTCGTAGTGATTTCGCGGACCCTCGAGAAACAGTATTGAGAAACTTGTAATACTATTTGGGTCAGCACTTGCATACAGGTCAGCCCAAGAATGATTAAAAACGGTAGTCTGAGAACGAGTCATGATCGGGCCAAGTGCAGTATGTTGTATTGTGGGGGGGGAGGGTGCAGAGACTGCCCCCAGTTCCCATGTGAACCATGGGTGGCTAACGAGGGGACGCTCCCCCCCCTTCGGCACAGCTCCCGACCAGCTCCCCCACCCTGCAGGCCTCCACAAGGCCGCACCGAGTCTTACCGACAAACAGAGGCGACGGTAATGCGCCGCAGGAGAGGCTCAACATCGCGGGAAACCATGGCAACTGCACCAAGAAACAGAGCGTGCTATGGAAACTCAGGGGGACCCTTTTATTTTTGCGGTACATTTGTGGCCTGGACTGCTTTCGTTTTTTTTTTTTTTACCCACCCCCCCCTGTCCCCGCCACCCCTCTGAACTGCCACTGACAACCCATTAATCTCCCACTGCCACGCTGGGGCGTGAGGAGCTCAAGATAAGATGGTTATTAAAAAGCCATTTGATCTCGTTCAACCATATGGTCTCGGGTTAGGGGAACGCGGCGAATGCAAGCGCCTCAATTGGCAGCCCGCTCGTGTAGTCCAGGCTCGCGCGGGGCAAGAGGGGCTGACAGGAGGGGCCCCGTTCAGCACGAACACGCCGCAGCGAGTTCAACTCATACCAGATGTTTGGAGAGCACTCTGTCATCATGATGGTCCTCCACCCCTTAGCTGCGGGACTGCAGCTGTACACGCGATTCTTCCAGCATTCCTCCATAAAAAAACGTATTTCGAAGCTCGTTGCGGGCTTATTGAGGGGCAGGAAGCGTGTAGGATGCTCCGCTGTATACAGCTTCTGTGGGCAATCACCATCGATGGAATTGGTGAAGAAGAAACAGGGATGGAGCGGGGAGTGGCGCATGACCCCGTAGTTAATGTCTCTCTCCCGCACTCTGTCAGGAAATGTCAGCCCGGGGCTCAGCGGCACAGCTGCCCAAGGGGTATGAGCCTGAGCCCTTGGCCAAATACGGCACTCTGGACGTGGTGTTCGACTACGACTCGGAGGAGCGCCGGCTCATGGTGACGGTGACTGCCGTGACGGATCTCCCGGCCCTGAAACGCACGGGCAACATCTCCTGGCAGGTCCACCTGCTGTTGCTTCCCACCAAGAAGCAGCGTGCTAAGACAGGAGTACAGAAGGGGCCCTGCCCGGTCTTCACCGAGACCTTCAAGTTCAACCACATCGAGTCGGAGATGATCGGCAACTACTCCATTCGGTTCCGCCTCTACAGCGTGAGGCGGATGAAGAAGGAGAAGTTGCTGGGGGAGAAGGTGTTCTACCTCACCAAGCTCAACCTGCAGGGCAAGATGCACATTCCCGTCATTCTGGAGCCCTGCTGCACCCTTCCAGTGAGTAGGCGGCTGGTAGGAGCCTCGGGGTTTGTGTGCATGGGGGAGGAGTGAAGGTAGGTCACCGAGACCCCTGTCAATGAGTCTCCTTGGCAAAAAATCATTAGCAACAAAAAGCAAGCAAGAGACCAGGGGCCTATATCACGCAGCAGGAGTTTTTGCTTTGCCACTTTGCCACTTTCAGATTTAAGGTAGCCTGGGCTAAATGTAAGTGAACGAAGATATAGACTGTTTCAACTGAGGTACCTTAAATCTGACAAGTTATCCGGCTCTAAACAAGAAATCCAGCTTTGTGGTACAGGCGCCTGGATGGGGTGCAGGCTGGCCAAGACTTTCCGACCTTCAGCAGGGGAGCACTGCACATCTACAGCCAGACCACAACACACTTAGGGTTTCATGGAAGATTGTATCCCCTTTCATCAAGACTCAACTGTCACATCATCATAGTCTAAACCAGGGCTCTTCAAATCTGGACCTCTATTCCAAATCCAGGCCTTGTTTTCAGTCCTCCCAGGCAGTTAGTTTAATGATTACTGATTCTGATTGGTCAGAGGCTTCACACCTGACTCACAGGTGAAGGAAGGCTGGAAAACCAGCAGTCCTCGGACCTCGAGGACCGTGATTTGAATAACCCTGGTCTAAACTATAGTCTGAATCGGGTGTAGGCAGCTTTATCCAGAAAAGGCCGTTGTGTATGCATGTTTTCACTGCAGCTCCCCTAGATTAGTAATTAGAGGACTGAGTGGCTAAAGAGTTCTGGCACCTGGGTGTGAACAGGTGACCTAAAGTTTATCCCAGAAACCTGCAGACACACTGGCCTCTTTGGGCGCTTTTCCACCGCACAAAGTACGGTACTTTCGGTACTTTCACTTTTCCATTGACTTCTGTCGAGTACCAGTACCGAAAGTTCCAGTACCGAAAGTTCCAGTACTGAAAGTGCCAAACCAGCTGGGGTACTTCTTTGGTACTTTGGGGTGGGACTTGCAAACGTATTTGCTGTCGATTGGTTATGCAAATAGCCTGCTGCTGAAACACAAAATACACACAGCGAAGAGCGAGAAACGAAATAAAAAGCAGTAGAAAGGTAGAAGGTATTTGCCGTGATAGCAAGCCGCTTGGAAGAAATGGGGCACAAGCGAAACACCGAATAATGCCGCTTGAAAATCAAAAAACTTAAGCAGGACTACAGGAAAGTGAAGGATCATAATGACATGTTTGAATTCAGCGAAAGAAATACTGCGTCGCGCTTTGTGATGATGTCAGTCAGGGGCGATCACTGATGATGTCATTTGGCACCGGTACCACTTTTTACGCCAGTGGAAAATCGACACAAAAGAAGTACCATACTTTTGGTACTTTATGGAAGTACCAAAAGTACCGAAAGTACTGAAAGTACGGTACCTGGTGCGGTGGAAAAATTATCCCCTGGTCTAAAGCGTAGTCAGTGTTTGCTTATGCTGTATTAGTATACTGCTGTGTAAGTGGGGAATTCAGCTTGTGAGGTTAACGTGTCAGACACGGGCGACTCGTGGGCATCAGCGATGTCTCGCCTCCCCTTCTGCCTGCCAGCAGGGCTGCGAGTCCCAGGTCAGCATTTCGGAGATGTCCTGCAGCGAGAGCACATCGTCCTTCCAGTCTTCAGGCCAGGGCTCGAGCCCGGAGATACTGGTGGGCCTGGTTTACAATGCCACCACGGGCCGGCTCTCGGTGGAGGTCATCAAGGGCAGCCACTTCAAGAACCTGGCAGCCAATAAGCCACCCAGTAAGTATGGAGCTCCAGGCCCCTCTTGGGAGCCGCCCTGGACATTGTGACTGAAGGATATTAGTATATTACTGAGTATCTGAAAGGCTTTTGTGACATCGATACGTTTCAGCAACAGCATATATAAGGTTAAAGGTCAAGAGAATAGACCAAAATTTAATTTCTGTATTGACACCGACATTCTAACAGAACTAGGTTTTAAAATAAAATATAAAACAGCATAACGTATATAATCCCAGCCAAATACAGACTGACAGCTTGGTAAAAGACAGTCACACCACCTGAATTTCAGATGCACGTTTATGCATTTCGAAGGTCATTTAGTAGTAGCTTAATGTCTGAACATACAGGATCAGTCAGCCTGATAGCCAGCTGGCGTGAGATGTGGGGCATCGGGAGTTGGGAGCAGAGACCAGCTCAGGTCGGCTGCTGCCATCCGTTGCTCCTGTTCTGACCTACAGCAGAATCTCCGGCAGCGGTGCACTCTCGTCCACCTTCGCGATGACCTTTGACCCTGCCTCTCTCTCACTCTCCTGTCATGCTGCCTGTGTGCCCTTCACCCAATGATTGACATCTCGGTCGTTCTCTCTCTTACTGCTTCCCAACCCCTGTTGTCAGACGGCCTGTTCTGTTGTCTGAAACACCTGATAGGTGGGCAGGTTTATATAATCAGAGGTGAGTCTTTGCCGGCAGGACCAGCAATCCTGCTCATCATCCTTCCCTCTGCCTCTATCCCCCTATGGACGCTCGACTCGCTCTGTCTGTTCCTTGCTTGACTCGTGCTGTCTGTCTGTCTGTCTGTCTGTATCTTGCTATGCTTGATTCATACTAGAGAGCAGCCTCATTTCCTCACGGATGTTGGTTATGCAGATGCCGTCAAGCAACAAGAACATCAAAGACAGAGGCTGTATGGACTGTTTACAGCCATCAGAACATACGGCAAACTGGGTGTAGTATGAAGAGGAAGTAAAACATGCTGGAAGGTCATCAAGCGTTTAAGCTACAATAATAGGTATTAGCTATAAACACATTGACCTTTTAGCCACTGAGCAGAAAATGAACTATATATAGATTGTATTTCATTTATATATCCATTATTTCTAGGTCATAAAAAATTCAGCCTGGTACGATGTTCTGCGTCTACGTTTTCCGTGAAAGACCACATCTGTGACGAGACAGGTTGACTCTGTAGTGCTCCAATCCCGTTCATCCACTACCTCACCGCATACCCCGCTCCTGGTTTCCTCCATCCCTCTTTTGATCACTCCATCCACTCCTCCATGGACTGCCGGTGCCTTGCTGCCGTGTCTCCCATGTGCTCCATGCTCTGAGGGGACCTTCGCAGTCGGGACTGGGGAGGAAGAGGAGATCTGAGCTTGTAGATACTCACACAGCCTAAACGGTCACCCATTCAACTCAAAAACACCCAATGTGTACATCTGCTCAAAAAGGTACAGCAATAAAATAAATCAACAGCAGCATAGCTCAGGGCCATGGTGAAGGTTGTTTTACAGTACTCTGGATGACAGGAAGCTGCAGGAGGTCTTCTGGTAACAGCCCTGTCCCAGTAACCGCAGTATTCAGCGCTGATGCTGCTGCTGACGCCCAGGAAGCATAGCCTGTCTTCAGTAAGATGTTACCAAGTTTTAGGAGAGAGAGTGGGGGTGAAATCCCCTGGGTTCCATCACGGCAAAAAAACGAGAGCTGCAGCAAGGGCCACTAGCAGCGGGGGTTTGCGATTCCAACAGGCCGTGCAGATTCTTTTTGGAAAGTACCGTCTAGCATCACAAAATGCCTGTCTGTCACGGGGTTTGTCCAGCTGCAGTCGCAGGGAGCACTTATTCAGGCGTCACGCATACAACAGGAAGCGTACCTTTCAGCTCCGTAAATGCTCTCTGGAAAGGATGCAGATAGAGGGCTGTGTTGATCCCCCCCCCCCAGGGGCCTCAGAGAGGAGAGCGGGACTGAACTGAGGTGGAGGTTCAGACCTTATGAAGATGATAATGGAAGATGATGAAGATGATAATGGAAAACGGCAAACCAAAAAAAAAAAACCCAACAAGTTGCACAGCTGCATTCTGGATGTCAGCTTAGCCGGCAGCGGCGGTCCCCGGCTCTAAGCGACAATGCCGGGCCAAGGCTTCCTCAGAAGCTGCCCACTTACATCTGTGACAGCTCTATAGAGAATGTGATTCATAGCCAGGAGAATGGAAATCAGGGCTGTTTCACCCTGGCCTTTATGCCCCTCAAATCTGGAGGCTTTTTTATTTCTAGCTGTGCGACGCGGCTTCGATTGCATCTGGCTCTCCGCTGCATGAAAGCATTCGGTCGTGCATTCCTGTCATGGTGGTGGGGGGGGGAGTGGCACGCTTATTCAGGGGGGTGTTATTATTAAGTGACAGCAGAGAGGAGACGGTCCTGAAAAGACGTGCATGGCGTTCCCTTTGGGCTTTTGTGAAGGAGCCGCCGCTCCTTTAGCACGTACCATTTGGCAGAGTGGCAGTGGATCGTACCACCACGCATTCGCCACAGCTTCTGCACAAAAACAAAAACAAGGAAAATAAATATGGAGTGATTGGAGAAAATAATTAAACACTCAACTAATAGAATCCTGAGCTGATTCTTCCTTCACCACAAAGGGAACTAACAACTCATATTCTGTTTATTTGAATAAATCATCAGGCTTTTTCTTTCAAAATGTGACATACACCACGACACTAAAGCCAGAAAAGGAAAACGCTCGGAAATAAAGGGCTCATTAAAAACATGAGCCAAAATGGCCGACCGGAGGATTTTTCTTTGCTTGGATTATTTTCTCTGAGCCCCTCATGCCTGCCGGGCTCTGACTTTCAGGGGTCTTTGTGAAGATTCAAGATCAAAACCCAACCCTAGAGAAAGACCCCGAAGCGTGATCGTGAATTGAATAATCACATTAAAGTGATGACTATAGGGATACATGCTTTATCGCCAATAAAGTTGTTGTAATCTGCTTCAATGAATAAATCACGTTAGTAATTTTAAAAGGGTACCTGCAATGACTGAATAGCTCAAAATTAGATGCATAAATTAAGGTATATAAATCCCCAAAAATTGTTTGATATAATCCAGCAGAGGCAGGGTTATATGGTTAGGAAAGCAGGCAGGCAAAAAGCCAGCAAACTGGAAACATTAAATATGAATTCGGCAAAGCAAACCATGGATACAATGAACATGTATTACTGATGATTAGCAGTGCGTTACTTTTATAATGAAGCAAACTGACGTGTGCCGTTCGTAAGAGTCATCTAGAGAAAAGAAGGGCAAACAACAGCAAAATGGACTCAGCTTGCCGTGGAGGTTTGGGACGGGAGCCGATGAAATCTGACGACTCCAGTCAGTCGTGTGTGACTGGTCTTTTTGGAAGCTTCTAGAAAGTGTTTCTATGATAGTCTGGTGAGTTTCTCCAACAGTCCTAGCTGTTAATAGCTCTCTCCTGTCTTCCCTCTGCCCCCTGGTTGGTTGCGCCCTGCTCAGACACGTACGTTAAGCTGACGCTGTTGAACTCCATGGGCCAGGAGATGTCCAAGTGCAAGACATCGATCTGCCGGGGGCAGCCCAATCCCGCCTACAAGGAGACGTTCGTCTTCCAGGTGGCACTCTTTCAGCTGTCGGACGTGACGCTCATCCTCTCGGTGTACAACAAGCGCAGCATGAAGCGCAAGGAGATGATCGGCTGGATCTCGCTGGGCCTCAACAGCTCAGGGGAAGAGGAGCTGACCCACTGGACCCAGATGAAGGAGTCAAAGGGACAGCAGGTGTGTCGCTGGCACAGCCTGCTGGAGTCCTAGGGGGGGCGACTGAAGGACTAGAGGAGACGGCAGTGGGGAAGGAGGGAGAGAAGGAAGAGGAAGCATTGCAGTGAGAAGCTGGTGGTAGATGGTGGTCAAAATACCCCATGATTTTAACCTGGGGATATAATGAGAAGGTTGATAAAGTTTTAACCGAACCTAAACCATCAGGCCAGGTTAGGTTGGACCAAGGCTGTTGCCAGTTTGATCTTTGAGGAGGGTGATGCTAGCAAGCAAAGGGGTGGAGGGGGGGGGTGTTCAGCCTGTGAAGCTAAATCCTTTTACTCCTTAATCTTTGAAGCATCAGTAAATTCCTTGGCGAGGTGCAGGATCAGACTGAGGCTGGTATGCAGGGATCATTCTCGGCAGCCATGGACAGTATTTTCCCCACTTCAGGTCTGCTGGACAGAGTCAATATAAATGAGAGAGGCACAGAGGCATGCCCCACCCAGCCTTGGATTGATCACTCGCATCAACCGACCCTCATTACACCGAGGACCGCAGGTAGAGGCCGTGGACGTCTTCAGAAGTTGAAGCCGGCACAGGAACGACAGCTGTAGACAAGCCAGCTTTCCATGCACCAACCGCGTGCCGTCAAGCCGACGTTTCCGTGTCACGTGACTCCACGCGGCTCCGTTCGCTCTCCCTGTTTTAATCGTCTGTTTTGTACTCGCAGTTCGAGCTGAGCTCCCTCGGGAAGTGAGGACTATGCAAGGACAAAAAAAAAAGCAGGAATGGGAGGTCGCAAAAATTCCGGATGTCGCTAGAATTATCTGCGCTAGATTATAATCCTAGAGGAACAGCCAAACATGATCAAACATCATGATGACACCACAGGTCAGGTAGACGCTACAGAAATAACTAAACATCTGTTATCAGAATGAACACAGTTTTCCTAGCCCTTTAGAAGTTCAGCCATTCAGATGACAAGCTGCATTCTTATCCTGAAACACAAATTTCACAAAGAGCCTTCATAGTAACTGGTGCTAAATTTCCCCAATCTGCTCCTCAGAACAGAAGCAGTATTTTCCACTTCAGCTGTAAGCACAAATATGGCGTTTTTGTTATGTTTTAGCAGGCAGTGGGGGACAGCAAACGCATGAAGGCATTTATGGACACGAGCATGCGATAATTATAGGCCTGTATGTAGTACAAGCTCATCACGTCGAAGGTCCTCCTGTCTAATCACATTTTCGCTCCCTGATTTTCGTTCTCCAGTCACTGCTACACCAGGCTGTGGTATCAAACCTTTAACAGCATGCTAATTAGTGAATTTCTTCTAAGAATAATCAGTCATTAGGTACTCTTTACCGGCTGTGAACGGCGTTTCATTTTGCTAGACCTTTCATGTTAAAAGGACACGCGCCTCTACTTCCGCGGGAGATGCTGTAGGCATCACTGCGAACATCTTCATCCTTTGAAGTCTGCATCAGTTTGCTGGTGACTGAGTTTTTTTTTAACTTCATCTATGAGGAGGGACAGAAAATGATTTTAAAAATGACCAAAAATTTGAAAGATCTGCTTGTTTATAATAAAACGATGCACATTCCACTGGATCTGAATCAGAGGAGCCAAAAACATAGCATGTAAATGAAACCTTTAGCTATCATATGTAAACAAAAGCAGCATTTCCATAGTGGATTGCAGTCTGCAGAGGAGGCTCTATCCATTCTGAACATCTTTCTTGCCGTTTTCTGGCTGCTTTTTCAATATGTTAAGGGTAATCATGATTTTACATACACGCCGAGATCATGGGCCAGTGGCTCTGTTTGACATGACTGTACAGTCACATTGGACGGTACTTGTCTCCAGGGCTCTCATGCCAACAGGGGGCGCTGGTGCTGTGCCTTTTCCCCAGTCTCAGGCAGTCTTAGATCTGGGGTAGCAGTTCACCGTCAGCGAGACAGAATGGGCACCGTGAATGTGTTAAGAAAGGTGTGTTCACGATGAAACAGCCTCGTACAAGCTGAGTGCAGCAGGCTGTTACTGATTAATGCAAGGAATCGCATTATTATTATCGCTGCTCATCTGTGTAGTGCGGCTGCTGCTTAAGGCATGACGCCTTCCTTCAGGACCAGGTGCATACGATGAGTGAGGTTCGAAATGTTGGCCGCTTCATACGCAGCCCTTCAAAACAGCTGACGAGTGCAGTTCCCGAGTTAGCAGAAGTACATCAGTGCATTGAAGCTCAAAACAGAAAGGAAAATGAACAGGAAATAGAGAGAGTTTGACAGGAGACGGAGAGCCTCCACCATGCGTGGTGAGCAGGCTGCTTAAACATTCCAGCTGGGCCTGAAACCACACCCACCAGTCCAGAACACCAGTCCACCCACCTACCTGCGTTAGGATACCTAGAATTCCCACTCTTCTCAACCAGCCAAAACACGTCGTGTGAAGCACAGTAGTCTCCGTGCTGCGTCGAGCACAGGCAGTGGCGGATCAGCTCAGCGCCGCCGCCCTGGGGGTTGAAGGGCGACAAGGCCGGGGCAGCTTGGCTATTGGCCATGACCTTTAACGGTCATCCTTCACCAGATGCTCGACAGCTGAGAGACCCCCCCCAAAAAAAAAGCTGAGGCAGCCTGGTCAGCAGGCACTGACCTACAGGCTTCTCCGCGGTGCATTTTTGGGCAACGGTTTGACAGAACCCGGGAGCCGGCCCACCCCCCATGGTACTGTTCGGCTCTGACAGGCCAGGCCCAGCGGGGGCTGACCCCACTCCCTGGCACTGTGCCGCAGCCTCTCGGAACCCAATGGCAGCGAGAATGCCCTTTCCTCCTGATTATAGTTTACAAGAAAAACAGCAAACATCACCTCATTTGGGTGGAGAGGGCAAGGTGGGGGGGGGTGGCCATGGAGCTGCTTCATTTGCATGATGTTAAAAAGGCGGCAGTGGCTGGCGATCCGCCTTGGGGGGGGGGGGGGGTGTTCTCGCTTTCAGGGTCAGTTCCCCGGGGCTGCGTGACGCATTTTGCTGCTGGAACGGGCGATCCGCAGACCTGATAGCCGCCCGCCCTC
>JAOYFF010000027.1:21377464-21389446 GCA_025773925.1 Cryptomyrus ogoouensis
GTTTGTGACTGGGGGTGGGGGGGGGGGGGCGGCGTTAGCTGGAAGACACAGCGACCTCTGTTCTCTCCCTAAGTCCCTACCAGAGGGTTTTTTCAGCCCACCCCCCGTGAGATTGTGTGCCTGATACTCCATTACCCCCCCACCCCAATTCACGGACCCCCCCCGTTACTGTGGGAACAGCCCCTTCGGCCTAGGTCCCATTGTATCCCCTTGTAAACCTAGACAGGGGTATTTGGTATCTTACAGCTTTGCCTTCCTACTCACAGCCCGGCCAAACAGGGCGCTGGAAAATCCCCACGGCCGCTGCCCGCCGGAGTCTCCGTGGCGGTTCTGCGGGCCAGGGCCGCCGCCGCCAACCCCACCCCCCCCGCGCTGCAGCCATCCTGGTTCTCATCAGCGGACACAGAACACTAGCAGCACCAGCTGGAGGAGTGATGACCAGGAG
This sequence comes from Cryptomyrus ogoouensis, assembly GCA_025773925.1. Classification (NCBI taxonomy): domain Eukaryota; kingdom Metazoa; phylum Chordata; class Actinopteri; order Osteoglossiformes; family Mormyridae; genus Cryptomyrus; species Cryptomyrus ogoouensis. Next base: position 21,377,910 of record JAOYFF010000027.1, read on the forward strand.
GGGGCATTGAGCCAATGCACAGACATGCCAAGGACCTGGAAGGCGTCACACACACACGGGCACACACACACACACTCACACACACACACACGGGCAACTCATTGAGACAGACGCTCGTGCAGAGACACGGAACAGATGGTCAGGTAGCCACACGATCACAGCAACATAACGACAAACGCCTGTAAAGAGCATCATCCTGCACAGCTAAAGTCCAGTCAGAATGCCAAGCACTTAAGGCTGGTTCATACTCCTCCGCACGTGCACCAGCGCACGTGTCCGCTTGAACATTTATGATGCGTTTGATCACTGTGTACCTCCGCAGACGGACGCCTTCTGCACTCCAAATTAGTGCAGACCCGCAGCCCCGGACACAATGTGCACAATCAATACACTAGTGTCCACTTTAAATACCGACATGGACGCTCTGACAAGCGTTGGGGCAGTTTGCAAACCCAGAAGACTATTTACAAGGTAACAAAACTGTTACATACATGTAAATGCATGTGCGGGCAGACTTGTCTCGAATTGAAAATTTCATGCCAACCAGCTGACCAAAGTCTCAGCCCTGTGAGCCGAGTCTCTGAATCTGTGAAACGGACGCAAACCTCACTTCTGTGGTACGTGTGCAAGAAAAATCAGAATAATAATTTATATTATTATTCATAAAAATATAAATATAATGCAAAGTATGCGGCCTGACCAGAGAACTGTGAACGTTTCCATGTCCGCATAGTCAGAGTGGATATGGGGGTGTGTTGTTCCTGGGGCCCCACTCAAAAAGTCACTATAGGGCCCTCCACCCCCCCCCCCTTAGTGTAGTGACTGTTTGCGGCCAACAGGGGGTCCCAAACCTCAGGGGCCCCACACAAATGCATGCTTTGAGTGGTGAGAAATGGCTCTATTAGGGACACACAGGGCACAAGAACGTCTGCGGTACGAGGAGACACTCTATGAGGGATTTTCATTTTAATTTTAGCCAACCCAAATCATTATGATGGTTTGATATGAAAGTTAAAAATAAGAGTCCTGCAGAACCAAGTTCACTTTTCAGTGTAGAGGAATGTGTACTGTGTCCTCCTTACAACAGATAAGATCTTTAAATAACACACACATCACAGGGTCACAAACACATAATTTTACATGAAGGTAAGCCCTCTCTCCGGCACACAAACACACACACACACACACACACATACAGGTGAAGTTTACCTGCCGCTCTGGGCGCTTCCCAAAAAACATCAACAGTCAGAAAACTGACAATAAACAGGCAAAGCTTATTCTATTAATTTAGGCAGACAAGGAACACAGAAACAAAGGCAGGAAAGCAGGGCCACACACGCACGCGCAAACACACACACACACACACGAGGTATCTACATCTCCATTCATTTCTATGGGTATAACCCTAATATCAACACTAAACCCGGAAATGGGGACCAGGAAACCGGTCCCCATAAGCGAAAAAAAACGGATATTTATCACATTATGGGGACATTATGTCCCCATAAGGATAGGTAAACCCGCTCGCACGCACACACACACGCACTGATCTATCCTTGGGAGACCCGTCATAAAGCGGGGAGGTAAACACATCCGTGGAGGCAGGACTGTTTGCTGTGGCTGTGTCCCAGCATACACATGCGCCCCCCCCCCCCCCCGCCCCAGAGAGCACCGTTTAAGAAACTGAAGGGGGAACAAGAGAAAAACAGGGTGGGGTTAGGGGGGGCTTTCTAAGAAGCCAGCAATTCTCATTCTCTTTGGCAACAATTTATAACACTTCAAACACTGCTGGGGGGGGCAGGGGATTTGGCTGTGAGCCGGGGGGGGCACCCAGGGGCTGTTAGGTACGGGCCACCACCCCCCCGGCATGGAGACTCACACGGATTCCGGAAGGAAAACAAATGGAGAGAGAGAGGAGATGGAGGTCCAGAACCTCACCCCCACCCTCCCCATGAGGAGCACAGCCAAGAACGCCGCTTGGGGGCCGTAATGAAACGCGGGGAGCCCGTCTTCCCATTCCCACCCCCACAGTCTTCTTCTGCTACCAAACAGTGAGGTACAGAGCCCCCCCCCCCCCCCATTACCCAGACAGCATTTGGACGTCAGCGGGGCCCATGTGCGTGATGAACCGCCCCCCCCCCAGCCCAAACACACTGCGGAGTCAGTAGATTTGAAACACATTGCCACAGATCAGCAAACACCCCCCCACCGGGTCACATCTGCCAGGGCCCGGCTGCACGTCGAGCCAGAACCCACATCTGCTTCCCGTTTTGTGTGGGCACGGCCATCGGACACGCTGCACTGAGTTGCCAAAGCCCCCCAGGGATCCAGGGAGAGAATGAGACCCCCCCCCCCGCACCATCTCCGGCCCAGTGCCTGCAATCTGGGCCCTGGCATCACACCAAGCTGCTCCCCCCCCCGGCGACCGCCGCGCTCCACTCATGATATCATTAACGTCCTCCACCCCACACCCACCCGGCACTTTGATCTTTAGGGAATGCCAAATCCGGGTGACCCATTTCCGTGAGCCGGGCAAGCTCACCCACGAGTAGCGAGGGTCAACCTGCCATCCTCAGAACGGTAAGCGACCCACTGACAAAGAACACGAGGCTGGATTTTGAAGACGGCGCAATGGTGCCCCCTAGTGTTCATGTGTGGTGACATTTAAATTATACAAAGTTGAGACTGGCTGACTTGGAACAGTGTATAACTCTCCAGTATGTTTATTTATGGCTTAATTCATGGTAATTATGGAGAAAAGTGTTGGGCAAGTACACTACTGCTGATGACACTAAGGTTTTTGGAAGTTGCATCCTTTACAGACCTTGGGCCCCCGATACCCCGGTAGGTGTAAGCCGGGGGATGGCGTGCGACAGCCTGGCACCTGCCACCATCACATGGGGCCGGAAACGTGGATCATCGGCCCCGTTCCAGCGTTAGTGGGGGGAGTGGGGTGCTTCCTCACGGCCCAGCAGTCCCACAGCTTCACCTCAGCCTCATGGTGATCTGGAAACATGGATGCTGCTTGGCAACATGAGACAGGCAGGAAAGGCAGGGCAGGGGAAGCTTCCGGAAGGAAGCCGCACTCCGCCTATGTTTCCATGGCTGAGGCCAGCCTGCTCATGGTGGCACCCGTGTGACAGATTGGAAGCTAATGTATGTATCTCCACGGTGTCCCCATGCACGGGTCCGGTGGGTTCTCCAGAAAGAGCTCACCAACGCTGTGCTCTAGGCACTAAGGGCTGTGGTCCAGACTGTGTTCAGCACTCAGACAGCATTGCCACAGTCACATGGGACGACACACAGTGTCACAGGAGAACCTAGTGAAATCAAGGTCCAAATCAAGGTCCACCGATGGGAGAACCCAGTGAAATCAAGGTCCACCAATGGGAGAACCCAGTGAAATCAAGGTCCACCAATGGAAGAACCTATTGAAATCAAGGTCCACCAATGGGAGAACCCAGTGAAATCAAGGTCCACCAATGGGAGAACCCAGTGAAATCAAGGTCCACCAATGGAAGAACCTATTGAAATCAAGGTCCACCAATGGGAGAACAGAACAGAAAGTGCAATTTCACAAAACACACAATCCCACAGAGTCACTTTTGTTTGTCCTCGGCATTTATTTGCTTAAAATACCCCCAATCATGGGGCAAATTACAAGTTTACAACTTGTTGAGCTGTCAGTGTGATGTCACTGGTAGCACCATCGGTCAATGATACAAAAACCGAAGGCTTAAGTGGTCAAACTGTATCAAATATGCTTCATAGCACCTTAAAGCTTTTTAAGCTCACTTTAAAGCTATTTTTTTGTTGTTGGTATCAACATTCAATATAAAAATCCACCTTTTTAATCACACAGCAACACTGTAAACATCCACTATACCTTAAGGCAGGGGTGTCGAACTCTAGTCCTGGGGGGCCGGAGCCCTGTGTATCCTAGTTCTTTCCCCGTTCCACCACAAATGATTCAGCTCCAGAGCTGTGTGGTAATTAGCACAAGGAGTTGAATCCAGTGTGTTAAATGCGGGAAAACCCAAAAACTGCAGGGCTCCGGTCCTCCAGGACTGGGGTTTGACACCCCTGCCTTAAGGGCTCGAGAACAAGACATTAAGTCAATTTATATGTATAGAGTACTTTGATTATTACATAAACAAAGCGGTGACAGACGAACAAAGAAAATTCATAGAAACTTAAACATAAAAAAACATAAAAAGCTCATCCGCTCTCTCCTCGCAGTGACATCAGAAACATATTCCGTAAATCAGCACTGAATCAGCAAGCAATTCTATTCACTTCCAGCAGATGGAGACAAAGCCCCACATTATCCCCCCAATTTCAGAATGAAACGTCCTATAGCCAGGTCAATGAACATGGTCAGGAACCGAGTCTTTACAGGAACACTGATGTTAAAGTGCAACTGGTATGAACGAAGTGGCCGCTCACATCACCACTATGGTTCTAGAGTTCTGGCTCCGTGATCAGGTCGGTCAGTGGGCAATGAGACTTGTCTCTGCTAAGATCTACAGGTGACCTGCAGCACTACGCTCCTTTGGAGGATCAGAAAACCGAAATCCTCAGGTTATTCTGGGACACGTCAGTAGTTATTCCTGTAATCTCAGAAACTGGCCCTGTTACGATCACAGCTCGATCACGGCTTCAGGCAAACACACAAATCGTTTTTTCACCTTGCCAAGAGGGCGGAGGCTCTTTGGGGTACCAGCGAGCACGTGATCGTCGTGCGATATCTGTGGGCGGGAGATTCAGGGGAACGTTACCGATGTCTTACATGATGCCTCCCAGCAATTAAAAGCTCAGGTAAAAATCTGTTGTTGCCTTGGAAAACCTAAAAGCAGCCTTTTAGATTGAAAGGAGGAACAGAAGCTGAAGGTTAGAATAAAACGGCGTCTGAGGACCACCGGCTGGGAAGAGACTGCTGTTTGTGAACAGGGTGGAGTTCTACCCGGGAGGACGAAAACCCCCCAATTGCGATTAAAGCTCTGAAATAATACAGGGGGAAGTAACCCCCCCCCCCCACTATCTCTGCACAAGCAGGAGGGGGAGGCCAGTGTTAGGGGGATAAGGGTGGGATCCCTGAGGAAACATCTGGGCAGGGAGGGGGGAGAAGAGGGAGAGTCGGTGGGTGTAGCAGTGTGGAGGCCCCTAGGAGGTCCTCCACACCACATGGATGAAGTAGCACGGCGCCTGTGTCTGGCCCGGCTCGTAGCTCTTGAAGTCGCCGTACACGCTCTGCTCACACTTGCCCTGGAAGGCTCCTTTCAGTAGCTCCTTGAAGTTCTCCAGGCGGTGAGGGTAGTAAGAGAGGCGGAACTTGCTGCAGATAGACACCGACACGGCCTGAATTAACGGGAGGGAGAGCCACAGCCTGCACTCAGAGCTTCAGCAACACAGCTACACTCTCGAAATGAAATCAGGCTCCATCATTTATTTTATTAATGACCAATTTAATCCATCCATCTTTCATTCCGTGATCAGGGACACGGGGAGCCCTGGAGCCAATCCAGGGGAGAGGCAGCACACGCGCGCACGCACACGCACAAACACGCACACGCTATGGACACGTCTCTGGGCCGAGGCAGGAAAGCAGCACACTCAGAGGAAACCCCCTCGACAGGCAGAGAGCAGGCACACTCAGGGGCACAGGCAGGACTCGAACCCGACACCCTGCAAGTAACAGTACTGCCTGCTGAGCCACGCCCATCAGATCGATTATCAATAATTATTCAAACCAACTGCGACGCCCTTGGCGCTGTTACTAATCACAAAAGAATACAATGAGAAAAAAACATAATATTAGGAGCCATTTAAGGTGTCAACATTTACATTTGGATATCAGACATCCAACCCACACAGCCAAAATCGTAACACGCCTCTCCCATTACAGGGGCCTCCACCACTAATCCAGGATTTCCCCCCGTGTCCGTCTGTCTGCCCGTGTCTGTGAGCCCCTCAGTATGTCTGTCTATCTACCTGAGCTCAGGTGAGCTTCCCTGACCAGCCTCCAGAGGTACTTGTATCGTGTAGTCCAGTGTGATCATGTGGGGCTTGCTGTTCACCCACAGCACCGACGTGGAGATGTCCTTGGTCAGGTCACTCTGTAACAGACACACAGAACCATGGGAAAAACACACAGCCTCCTCCCACTGTTCTGTGCTCCCCGAAAGACAAACAAGGGCACTTAATCCAGCCCTGGAGGACACACACTCGCTCCCAGCTGTCTTAACGTCCTGCGTCCATGTGATGTTTGCCTTGGGGCCTTTCTGTAGCGAGCGTCACATGTGAATTATGCTTGAAGGCAACTGTCTCACGGTTATTCTTCTTTTTTGTTCTGAAGGTAAATGAATGTTTCTACACACAGTGAGCACAGATGTTATGAGTTTGAGGACAACATGGTTTCAGTTTCAGATCTCAAAACAGGAAGTGACATCACCATGCTGAGACACAGATACTTTTCTGAAGCATTCATACATAAAAGCGGTTTTCTTGGGCAGCCGCATCCCTGCTGTTGGCGCAGCCATCGCACTCTGCCTCCTCAGCCCCGAGCCCCGCACCTGGTAGTAGATGTTCTTCCCCTGGGGGGCCCTGCCAGTCTCCAGGATGTAGTCGTAGTTCCGATGGTCGATGATGAGGATTCCGCCAGGCTTCACCATACTGGCGATGTTCTGAAGAGCCAGCTTTTGGTCGCTCTGGTCCCCTGTGGAGGGAGAGGATGTTTGTCAGCAGAGACAGGGCAGCGATCTGCAGCCCTGTGGGGTCAGCAGGGTGCAGAAGCACCACATGGATGCAGCCAACCCCGCGATCCGGCACCTTCCCTCACCTTTGAAATCTGGCAAGTGGGCGAAGGAGTTTCCCAGGCAGATGACAGCATCAAAGCCGCTGCCCGGCTTCTGCACATCCTGCGGCAGCGTCAGCCAATTGGCCTCCTCGATCACTGGGGGACCACCAAAACGTTCACACTTTTATACCATTGGTCAAAAACAGGGAAGGTGATTACCCTATTGGTCAAAGGCAGGGATAGGTCTTACCCCACTGGTCAAAGGCAGGTTCTTTCCTTCTCTCCCAGCGAGCCTTGAGGGCGTATTTCAGCATCTTGTCACTGGCATCCACACTCACCATCTTGAAGCCTTCTTCCACAAGCATGATAGAGTCGACACTGAATAGAGACACACAGACACACACGCGTCACAGTTCTGTGGCTGCTTCAGTCCAATGCACCCCATGGAGTAAGGAAGCAGGGTAGCAAGGAAAAATAACTCCCCCCAAAAATAAAACATGACCGTCATTTCAGGCAGCCTGACCCAACATATCAGAAGCACAAAGGCTTCAGCCAGTTATTCCGTCTGACCTTTCACGTCGGGTAAGACGTGAGCCAGAGGAAAGAGAGTCGACTCTTTGCTGATTTCACATCTTCTCTTCCAAAATTCCCCTGGAGGCCCTCAGCCAGCTGTCGCAGCAAACAGAACGGCTGCTAAAATTAAACTGGCCTGTCACTCTATCCTCCACCCTGGTGCCTGGAAAAAGAATTTTCTCTAAGCATTTCAGAGAATGACGGCAGCCATGGTGGGGCACTATGCCCCCGGCCACAAGAGCGCCTCCCGCCACAGCCTGGGGCAAATACGGGAAGGCTGGGGCTGCTTCTATACCCCCCATGCACCACACAGCACTTCAGCTAATCAGCTCATTTTAGCAGAGAGGCCTGCGATTTTCTACCAAAACTACCTGATTGCTACAATTACAATGGCCACCTGAAGAGGGCAGTAGAAGGACAACCTGGCGAGCCTGAAGGCTGGTATTTCATCATTCCCACATTGCTGGGCAGTTAAGGACCTTCTGGGGAAGTCAAGGCGTCAGGTGTCACGGTGCTCAGCTGTCAGACGGCCACGCCCCATACCACCCCCCCCCCCAACACTAAATTCACGGAATGTGGCACAAGCTGCTGTACCGGTTCTACCGTCAGATAAAAAGCAATCGGCTTTTAACTTCGTTCATACCAGTCGCATCTACACCTACACTTCCTGGAAAAACAGCACACAGAAATAACAAAACAAATATTTTTTTTCATTTACACGATATACCAACAAAACGAGCTGGATGCGTATATACAAAATGGGTATGAAAAAATACACAAACGTGTATATAAGAAGAGAGTAAGGACCTTAATATTTATATACATGCGTTGATCCAGAGTGACAATAACGCACCGGCAGTATGCAGGATAAGGGATTATTACTGTATTTCAAATGAACGATAAACGCAGCACCAGACTCCGCTTTGTCCAGGATCGAGGCTTTATTGTTCGGGTAGGCGAGGCTCTGCCAGCGCCCCCAGCAGCGTATCACACGGGGAGAAGCATACCCGGTGCCACAGGCCACATCCAGCACCCGCTGGCAGTTGTGCTGCCTGAGCAGCGACAGCACCCAGCTCTTGTACTCCTCCGTGCGGCTGCGGGTGTCCCCGATGTACATCTGCCAGACTTTGGCCGCCTTGCCGTCGGCGTACTGGTCCGGCAGCCCCACGGCGGCCACGCCGAGCGAGCGTGTGCGGTACACGCTGTCCACCATGCCTGCGACACCTGCCCCTTCAAGCACAAGCAGGAATAAAAGGTACTGCTGAGCAAACGGTAGGTCCCTTTGCCTAAAACACTGAAAAGGAGGACGTCTAGCCCGGCACCTACGCTATCCACCGCTGACGTGTTTATATACCTACAACACTCCCAGCTAAATGTTCCGCAGTCGATGTTATGCTTTATTCTGAATACGCCCAGGGAGGAGAACTTTGGCCCAATCATCAGCCGGAGCTGGATGACGCCTACTTTCCTATTAGCTCAGACGGTCAACAAAAGGCCCCGCCCTCTGGGGGCGGAAACATGTGTGCAGACGCCCCAGTAGGTGAAAGTGCAGTCTGGACTGGGTTGTTGATGTCCGTGTGTCGCTTATCCGCGACCGATCTGTCAGATCAGCGTTCAGACGACCCGGTTAGCCACACGAATCGAAATGCGTGGGTTTAATATTAAAAGGGTTGGCTTATCAAGAGGGAAAATTGTCGTGACTTGCACTTTTGATCGCCGGAAGTAATCGTTTGTTTCTAGCTTTTTTGAGTAATGTGTCGCTCCATTTAAGATTTAGTGTGCACTTCCCACCCACCAGTAAACACCACGTACCCCGTCTTGTGGGGCCGGTACCAAGCACCACAGAGCGGACGTAGTGGCTTAGCTGTGGGTAGCCCGGCTCCGCGGGTACTAAGCCGAGTGAGGTCTCAGGCTGTCGCTGGCTATTAACCGAGATCGATCTGCTCTTGGAACCTCCGCCACTGGGGCTACGGTAATGGCCGGCGAGCCCTACGGGAATGACGCCGTAGCTTTCCGGTGGCCCTTATCACAGACAGCCTTGACCACGATACAGGTTAATGAGAAAAAGCGCAGAATCCACAGCTGGTCCTGTAAAAAACCACCGTGTCCTCCAGCTTCCGACCAAAGTGCATTTCACCAGGGCTTTCTGTTTTACTTAAAGGTTGTCTCATTTTATAGCCTAACTATGGTTTTAAAGCGGTATTTACATTTCCGGTGCAAAAAAAGAAAATCTAAGCAAGTATAATTTTCTTATATTTAGACAAAATTCTAATTTCATTAATAAATTAACAGCACATCGTTTGAATAAAATACATTTGCTTGCGCATAGGCGTATATTGTCTTATTTTTTGAAATCTTACCAAGTACAATTTTCTTACTGCAGTGCCAGATAATTTTGCTAGTTTTTTGTTTTTTTTGCAGTAGGCCTATATTTCAGATCAAGTCCTTCCATTTTCTTACTTTCTAAGGAAAAAGATAGGGGCTCCACACCAAAAAAGAAACACTTCGAACAAAAATGTTTTATGTCTAGATAATTTGTGTTTAAATGTATTATTTTGCGTTTTATTAAAAACGCTTTATCGCTCCTTGTGTGTTTTTCCTGTATTTGCCTTTTACTGGTTTTGTGAAATCCCACTTGAGTGATGGTAAGCGTGACTAACAGGCCATGGTCAGCGTGACTTGGCACGGCCGGGACGAGCCCTTCGCTGCTGAATGCCGCCCCCATCGCCGCATGTGACCAAGCAAGAATTCAAGAGACTTTTCTGTACACTCGAGGGCATCAGAACTGTACTGGGAAAGTGATTATTAATTAACACTTTGAACGGAATCGTGCTGATTACTTCGTTTTAAAAGCTTGGCTGGATTCCCCTGACATGGCGGAGGCTCAAACTCAAGTGCTCACCAGGATTTGACCTCCGTCTCAATAAACAAGTCTGACCGTGTTTCTCGGGAATGTGTTTGGCAATATAATGGCCTAATTGTGTTGAAAAACCGGTAAGGGGCTCAGTACATTCTTATTGCCATAAAGCATAACAGAGGCAAACCGGCAGAGAGCCGACAGATAAACACTTTATACGAGAACTTTATATGGTAATAACTAAACCAGCATCTAATTTACTAATTTATGACACGCATATTAATTTTATAGTTGTGCCGCCGATAGAAGCATGTGATTGGTCCAGAGAGCTGCCAGTCATCTTAGTATAAAGTCCAGCCCCGCATCTCCGTGTCTATTAATTGACCAGAGGAGCTATAAACGTATCCATAGATGTTTCAGCCAGAAAGTGTAAAGATAAGGACTGATAGGTATAATCTAAAAGTACATCTATTTGTCTATGACAAACATTAGCTTAACTATGAAAAGTAAGGAGAATTGCTGAAGTCTGCAAATATCCTCTTTCCTCACTGCAAACCCTCCACGTCAAAAAAGTTCTGTCACATTAAAACGGAAGGTTACAGGAGAAGGTCCAAAGAAGGACACTTCTGTTGTACTTTTGATCAGGATACCTAGCATTAATAATCACAGTGCTGAGGTGGTACCTTAAAAGGGATGTTTGCTTGTTTGAGGTTTCCAGCTCTGTCAGAAGGAGGCTGGCTGTCACACACGGCATCGGAGGAATGATTACGGGAAATCCCACTTCCTTACAAAAAAATTTGGCTTCACCCAAATCAAGTCCATTTACCCCTGAAAACTTCATCTGTTGGGATATTTTACTTACATTTCAAAAGTTTCAAGCCCATACAGCAAATAAGTTCTAGAAGTTACACTTCATCAGTCTGACATAAGCAGATTTCCTGAGCGAGGCCCTTGACCCCCAGCTCCGGGGGGGCTGCACGCTGGCTGACCGGCTGCTGTACCCCCCAGGCTTTGCTTTCACCTGCATATGTGTCTGTGTGTTCATGAAGTGCAAGGTGGGGTAGGTGAAGAGTGAATTTACCCACGGGGACTGACTCATTTGATAATTTTCCACCAGTAGAGGTCAACCTCTCCACATACGCGGAGAATTTGGTTTAAGCACCTCCACTGACATTGAGCGGCTGTGCCAGCAGATGGCGCCACCGCTGCATGATCATAGGCAGCCTTAACGTGAAGCAAACACGTGAAACCCAAGGAAAATGTTACATTCGCGGTGCGGAAAAATACTGATTCCGCTACTGAGCTATAAGT
>JAOYFF010000027.1:21395536-21412590 GCA_025773925.1 Cryptomyrus ogoouensis
ACACACACACACACACACACACACACACACACACACACACACACACACACACACACACACACACACACACACCATTTTCACCAGTGGATCCTGGCTCAGCTGACTGCAGCAGCTCATCATAACGATCACACAAATTTACATAGACATTGAGATTACATCTGTCACAAAAGAGAAAACATTTATTTTTTCTTATCCCTATATAGTGTGAGTATACTTGTATCAGTGTACTTGTAGTGCTTTGCCGATACTTACTCCCCTGTTCTTTGGATGTTGCAAGTCAAGTTCCGCTCTGTTATACAGTCACACTGTGTTGATTTGCTATGACACCTCCCCCGTTTCCATCCACAGACAGACCCTTCTCCCTCATTCAGTGTGAGATTACTCAGGGCTAGACTTAAAGATTCAATAGAACTTTGAAAGTCGAATGCCTCTTAACTGAACTAGCTCAGACATGGAATGGGTGTGTCGATTTTTTTTCGACTTGTACCTCGATCGAAATCTTGGAACTAGACCGTTCCTGCTAAAACTTGTACGGATCACATGATTTCTTATGGGGAAATTTGACTTGGACCTCGACCAAATCACAACTCAACTAGCCTTATGGAACGAATTTCCTTATGGAAGGAAGTTCGTGTTCCAAGGTACCACTGCATTCTGTCCTAATGAGGAGATCCAGGGATCCCAGAAAATGGGACATCCTCAGAGCAGAGCATGAACCTGACATGACCTGCTGGTATCGGGGGCGTACCAGGGGCGGGGGGTGGCAGGCGGCTGAGCTCTGGGGGGGAACAGTCGGTGTAGGCACAGCACCAGCCGCTCCATTTAAGTCCGAGAGGCCAAACCGGCTCCCGGTTCTCAGAATTCATTCCTTCCAACACTTTCTCCCCGCCCTCAGTGTTTGGCTGGAATGCCAAACAGACGAGGCCACACCCCCCCACCATCGTCCGCTGAACTTCAGAGCTCCCACCTTCTATTTAAGATACTGTAGACCCACCCCAACCTTTGAAGTATTGTTAGCACCCCAGGTATCCTCAACACCCCCATGAGGTCACGGCTGCTTTAATCCCCAGCCTCCAATAGTGGGCGTCACACAATTACACGCTTTCACCCAATTACACAGCAAGAGTAGCCAGATATCCGTGTGGAACCTTCCGGCTCAGGTTCCTCTCACTGAGAGAAGCTCCTCCCTAAGGTTTCTATAGAGTGATACCTGACACTTCAGGAGCAGTGGGAACAGTGGGAGTAAGGCTTGGGTGGGCAGGGTTAGGATCACACAACACAATCCCCAAACAAAAAGTTTACACACAATGAATTAAAAAAAAAAACCCTTTATTTAAAATGTAAATAAAAGATACCCTGTACATACATTTGTTATACAAAGATATGTGAATAATTTAACGCGATGGAGTAATTTTTACAGTGAATCCAACTCGGAACAACGAAAGTCATTAAACCACCTTGGCTCCACCGAGAGACTTACAGGTCTCAAATGCCCCCCCCCCCTCCTCAAAGAGTGAGGTGGGGGGGAGCTCGAATGATAACCCGTGGAGACAGTTTTGACTTCATCGACAGTATTGTCTTTATGGATGATGTTAAGGACACTGTGGTCTGAGGTTGCACATCTACCTTTTATGAAGATATCCAAACAGGCTCACGTTGTCCACTGGGGAAGCACAGGTGGTTCTATAGCGAGGATCCAGCTAAAGATTACAGACTGGGGGGTGTTTTGAGGAACGGAAGCCATGCTTCTGCAGGAGGGGCAGACTCACTAGCCTCCAACGGGCAAGGGGAGAGAGAGGAAGACAGAGAGACCACAGGATGTTCCACAATGTGACTCTATTGCACTGCTCAACTGCACAAACAAATGCTAAAAACACAGTGCTAACGTAGGTGATAGAAAGGGAGGGAGAGAGAGAGAGGGAGAGAGAGAGAGAGAGAGAGAGAGAGAGAGAGAGACCTGTTTGTTTGACTGACAAGATGGAGAAACACTGGCTACACGCACAGTGGAAATGGACCTGGAGAGCCCCATACAATAGATCAGGGTCTAACAGAATATCAGGGAGATGCATTATGGGAGAATCTCAGCTCGCCTAGCCTCAAGGAAGCACAACAGAGCGTGAAATGTTTCCTTGACCAGGTTAAAGTGTTTTGTTTACTAACTATCTTGAGGAAACGGGAGAGAAAGGGGAGTGAAGGCCAAGGAGGAAAAACATGGTGCAGGACAGACCGGGGGTCTAAATCGAGCCAGGAAGCCCAGGCAGGAAGACATGCAGCAAGAGCCACAGCGTTCGGCACGGTGACGCAGGCGGGGGTGTGAGAAAAAGCTCAGCGGGGTCCCTGGGGAGCGCCGGGAAGGATACGGTCACCCACGACTACGCTCCTGCAGACAGCCGCGTCCCAAAATACCTCCCGGCCCAGAGCAGTGGCTTACAGTTCTGCGTGGCTCTGTTTTGAAGACACATGCACAGGTTCTCCTCTAGATCCTCAGGAATCAGCGCCAAACACTTTAACCTACACACGGTGCTGATGTTAAATGGCCAGTTAACTAATCGGTTACCTCCACTGCCCCGTCAACAGTACAAATGATGCTGAAACTAACTCACTAACAAGTGAAGAGTGTGCTGAGAGGGCGAGAGGAGGGAACGAGAGCAGGAAGCAGATAAGCAGGGCAGATGGCTACCACACCCCACCAGCGAGGCCCGAGTCCCGGCCGCTTCTTGGAGATGTGCTGGGATCGGTTAGGCTTAGGTGCTGCCTGAGGTGGGCTTGTGCGTGATTAAATAGACACTCCTTCACTGAAATACATCTCAGTAATACTTATCGTTAAATAGCACCAATATGGTGAAAGCAATTTGCAGAACCGGAAGAGCTTCACATCCATCAGCCCCCCCTGGAGGCCACAGGAGGCAGTGCGGGTGTGATGGCTCTTTGGTGCCAGCACAGGCACGAGGCCTGACACTAGGAATAAATACTCAGGCCTGCAAAGGGGCCCAATCACTCTGCATTCTCAGTAAAACCTGGATCTCCATCGCTCATGGGAGTTTTGCTTTTCACAAAAAGGGCAGAACGAAATTATTGATTCAGAGAGATAACCAATCACATTGTTAGAGTAGGTTGGTCCAAGCAACTAGAGGATGTGGAAGCAACCAATCAGATGTCTTGGTCCCACCTGCTCTAGTTGCTTGGACCCACCACCACTACAACGTGATTGGTCATCTCTCTGAACCAATCTTTTTTTTCTGTTCTGCCCGTAGAACATTTTTTTTGTAAGTAAAACTCCTTCGAGCATTTCTATCACAGAATAGCAGTGCTCTCTCAATTTGAACATCGGATTTAAATCATTCATCAAACTGAACTATGAACAAACTTCCAAAATCTAAATTAACAGGGCATTAAATGACATAGATAAAATATTTGCAGCAAATTCAGCAATTTCCCCAAATGTGCCCACTTCACAGCCCTGGTTACTTATAATTAAGACATCATACCCCAATCACCCATAAAACATCTAACAGGTCCAAGAATAAATATCAAACCTTCATTTGACATCAACAGCCCATCCAGCTGGGTTCCCACAGAAAAAGTCCACCCCTAAATGCAGGACTAATACTAATACAGCTTATTCTGATTCGGAGTCTCATTACCGCCACCCAGATGAAAACCAAAGCGCCTGGACTCCGGTCAGGTAACAGGAAAGGCTGGACAGAACAATCAACGGTGTGCATCAGTGTCCTCTTCATGTGACACCCTTCACCTTATCTGGCAACGTGCAAATTCCTACAACATTCAAAGACCGAAAAAATAAGACTGAAGTGGAGAGATCACAGTTGTTGTGTATGGCTCAGGCTCTGGAGGCTGAGGGGCTCAGTCAGTGTTGTGCTCCTTTGAGTATTCCTCCACCAGCCGCTCATAGGAGTGGCAGCGGTCCAGCCCATCCGAGGTAAACACAGAGCCATCAGACTCGCAGCTTGGCTCCTCTTTGGAGTCTGTTTCGGATTCCCCGTTCTCATCGGAGGTGGAGAGCTGGGCCTTGGTGTCCGCAGTGAGTAGGTTCTCCTCATCGATGAAGGTGATGTTGGCGTCCTGGTTGATGAAGGCCTGGTACTCCTCCCCGCTGGCCTCTAAGCCAGGTTCTTTGTCCAGCTGGTTCTCATAAATAGCTCCCCCTGCCTCCGGGTCCGGTCTGGGCATCAGCCCCCCGAGCAACACGCTACCCTCCCCACCCATCAGGTAGTTCTTGGACTTGGAGAAGGCCACAGTCACACGGTCACCGAGGCTGTACCGGCGCTTGCGCCGCGGTGAGCCGTCCAGGGTTAGTATGGGGTTGTAGGCACCGCTGTCGTTGCAGCTCTGGGAGCGGTTCAGCTCTTTGAACGGCTGGCCACTCCCGTCCTTCTTGCTGCCGATCTGCTTGATGAGATCGTTGTAACCCTCCCTCTTTTCCGGAAGCGGGAGGAAGCTGATGCGGCTGGTCTCCCCTCCACCTGCCAACGAGGTCAAGCGAGCCTTGTGGGCCTTATAATGCTGGAGTTGATCCAGAGAGAGCTTGCGTCTCTTCCTCCGCTTCTTCAGAGCTTTGTGGGCCTCCACCACCATGCGGACCTTCCAGTTGAAGAAGAGGGACAACCAGGCCAAGCCAAGGTAGATCCACACCTCCACAAAGTAGCGATAGAGCACTGGGTAATCCGCATTGGGATCTACACCTGCCATCACAGAGGGAGAGGTCTGTTACACACTCACTCACTCACTCATAATAATAATAATAATAATAATTAAACTTATCACAGGCACTATAATTATAAAGATAAGGAACACCTAAAGGCTACAAATATTTAATATTTTTGAACATCATCATTCTCGAAATCTCATGCAATGTAGTAAACATCTTTTATGCGATTCTGCAACCGAAAGCCTGACATGATGACAAATCACGGAAATCCCCGAAAACAGTTTCACTTTTGAGTTCACTCATTCACGCACCCTGAGGTGTGTTTTTGCTGAAACACTCCTGAACATACCTCTGCTCAATGTCTGGTCATTGTTCTACACGCATTCCTGCTAGAGCACTTTCCACAGCAGTCTGAGCAGGGAAGCCCACCTTACACCTCATTCGTTGGCAGCTATTCCCTACCTCCATATCATTTCCTACACATTTTCACTGGAAAAGTTCTCCTACAGACAGTGAAGGTTCAGTGGAGCCTCTCACCATGTTAACAAATAAGCAACTGGAGGAACCCACTGCGCTGCCTCACATGCATCCAGGGAGGGTAAACATCCCTGCATACATTTTAAAATCAAATTATCAAGAGGCATATGTGCCCTTTGTGGGAAGAATGCAAGTCAACGTGACTCAGATACAGGACTTCGGGAGAACTTTCGCCGCATTCTCTTACACAACATATACAGTGACTTAGGAACAGCTGTTAAGTGTGGTTGAAAAAAATAAAAAGAAAAACTTCAAACCATAAGGTTTCACAAAACATACATTTTTCAAAGGCAGTGAACTGTAAAGTACGCAAAAATAGGAAACCTGCTTTCAAGCAGGGGAAGAGATAATGGTCTCCTGGAATTTTCTAGAAAATTCAACAGCGTTCTACTCCAGCACTGGTCGCCGGAGAACGGATCAAAGATCAGAAGAGCTACATACCTGCGACCAGGTCTCCGAAGCCGATTGTTGTCAAGGTGATGAAGGAGAAATAGAGGCCATCAATATAGGACCATCCCTCTTCGACCATGAACACAAATGGGGGGATCAGTAGATGCACCAGAATCCCCCACAGGAGGAAGAGGGCCGTGCATGTGAACTGGGCTTTACGCTGAAAGCAGACATCGAGAGACTGGTCACATCTCTCCTGGCCAAATATTCAGCAATTCTCCATTTCCAGTTGACCCAAAAGCCCCGGTCTGCTATGGATTCGGCGCAAAGAAAAACCAGCTGTCAGGCTAAATGCCTGTTCACCTCCTGCCTGCTGAAGGCTTACCAAAGTCAGGCCCCTCTTGGTCAGGTACTGGCCCAGGTGCTTGGCTCGGCCCCCGAAGAACTTGCCCAGTTCGCTGATCCAGGTCAGGCAGAGCGGGACGCCGAAGAGCCCATAGAAGATGCAGAAGACACGTCCACCTGAGGTCTTTGGGGAGATGTTCCCATAGCCTGTGGATAGCAGAAGATGGAAGCCGGTCCAAATAAATGACTCATTAATCACTGTTTAACAAGAGAAGGCCACTTGGGCAAGCTGATCAAGACGAGGTCCTCATAACTCAGGATCATACTCCGATACTCTAGCTAGCTGGTATCTGCCCTGCCAAACAGAATTCAACCTTTTAGTAAGATCTTTAGCTATCATGCCATCCATGGGTTACTGGGTACACAAGACGGCCAGGCCCGATAACGCAACACTATTATTGTGGCGGGATTCTGCAACGACACTCCAGCGCACACAGGGTGTCTATGAACCATCTAACCCTGAAACCATCTAATGCGAGAAAAATATCAGCAGCATAAACAGGACGACTGTTGTTCTGTGTGCTTTATTCTACCAGGTTCTCTCATCTCATTATCTTATATCATATTCCCAGAGCAGACAGAGACCCGCTACCAGATCATTAATCCAGCTGTGAGGTTGGCATTCCACTCCAACGAGAAGAAAATAAACACACTACAAACCTGAAAAATGCAAAACTCAAACGAAACTCACATCAAACCTCCTGTAAACAAATACTCAGAAATGCAAAATCCAAACATCTGGCCCCCAGTCAGGCTGCCCGCACATCTATTACACCCCCCCCAGGCCAGCCAGACACCCACCTATGGTCGTGATGACAGTGGCTGCAAAGATGACGGCGTTGGGCCAGTTCCAGTTGTTGAAGGTCCTGTTGCCTGTGATGGTGACTCCCTGTCCGGCTGCTGTAGAGACGATCTGCAGAGGAGGAACAGAAAAAAATGGAGGACAGATGTTAGGGCTGCGTGAGGGAGGAGCCAGAGTGCAGGTGGGCAGATGGAGGCACTGAGGGTATGACACCCGCTTTCACCATCAGTGCTATGAGATCTCATGGCCAACCTGAAGACGGCGCCCCCCCCCCAATCCCACAAGAAGCCAATTCAGGATGACGAAGCAGGGGAGGTCTGGCCTTTCATCAGAGCCATCAGGGATACAGCAGGGGAAAAAAAAAAAAGGAATTCATGGAAGGCGGAGCCACCCGTCAGGCCATAGGCTGTATAGCTTACTGTTCCTGGAAAAGACAATCCGCTTAAGGGAAGAGCCAGGCGTCCTTGCAGGTGCGCTGACGTCCATTAAAATCACAGCGCTGGCAATAAAACGAAATACCAAGTTTGACCTCAACCAGGACCCGATGTAATCATTACCCTGAGGTGACAGGCATGACGGTGACGTGACAACAGATTTGTCAGACTCCCATTTTAAGTACATGTGTACCTGAAAAGCAAATCTGCAGAAGCGCCGTCTCCCTGCTGCAGCTGGGAGCTACGAACGGCTGGGCCTCCATGCAGCCTCAGCCCTGCTCCGTCACTCAGACAACCAGGTGTCGGGTGTACCAGCACAAGCATCCATGGAGACAGGCAAGATTGTGGCTAACCCGTTCAGCCAACATCCAGCAGGACACCACCACCTGAGCACCCCAGGAAAGGCCCCGGACATCCAGGAAGTTCACCCAGGCTGACTGGCTGGTTTGCACGGTGTCATCCACCAAGGGTCCTTCCTTGAGTCACAGAAAAGTCCTATCAAGCTCCAAGCTGTTCCCCAGATCACCTGAGCACCACAATAGAGGTGATGAACGATCGCCCTTTCCATGAAGAAGGGGTAAACGTTTACAGACGCTAATACATGCTAAACATCTAAAGTACGGCATGATCGACAGAGCCACAGGGTCATGTGACATAATGGACACAATTTAAGCCCAGATGAGAGAAGGTGGCTTCTGAGGTATGCTACCGATCGGGTGTGATTTTAACACTGAAAAGCTCCACCAATTTAAGGAATTACAGACAAGAGAAATAGCCTAGATGTAGCAGCATAGCATTAGCCTCTTCCCCCAGGCCCTGCTCTCGCCTGAGCCACGCGTGGAACCTTCCTGATCCAGCTTTTCAGCACCTTGGAGGGACCTGGCCAACCTCCAAGAAGAGGAGCAGATTCTCGGCTTCATAGCGACAGAAGTTCACAAAACAAAGACTTCCTCTATCTCCCTTTAAGAAGTGCAAAAAATATTTCTTCTGGGTGTGTTAGTATGCATTAGATGGATTAGTTGCCAAGAAGAGCACAATGACAAAACAAATTCAAATCGCAGAGCATTATGAGTTGTCACAACAAAAACGAACATGTCCGGTTATTTCCCCCCCTCAAAAGAAAAAAATGCTGCAGATTCACATTAGCCAAGCCCAACAGATACCATGAATGAACAAATGTGTTTGTCCTGTGATCAATAAGGCCAAGGAGAAGTATTGATTTTTGCAGCCATGAACCCTTCTCGCCCTAGAGAGCACACAGCCTCCCGGGGGGGTTACACACGGACTTCACCGGGGACCCATGGAAAGTTTTGGGTTCAAGTTTAGGTCGGCTGACAGTGTGTCTCCAGGCCTTGAACCGAGTGATTCTTTGGCCAAACGGCAGGCAGGTGGCAGTGAAGGCCAAGATGGCCCAGAGCTGCTCCTGGACAGCTGGTGACCTTCAAGGCAGAGATGAACTGAGGAACCACTGACAGCGGTACTTACTGTCCATCCTACGCACACTGACTGACAGAATAAGAACAGCACCACCTACAGCCAGACCAAATTTTACAGTCCATCTTAACTTAGCAACAACTGGAGGTGCGTGGTGTGGAGTTACGAGCGTGTGTGTGAGTGGAGGGGGGGTTGGGGAGGCGGCTGGCTAATAGCAGAATCTGCTGCAAGTTCCCTCCAGCGAAAGCGAGGCGACGTCACTGCTACGTCTCCTGATATCTGCGAAACAGCAATGAAACGCTGCGCCATCCAGGCCACGGAATGACCGAGAGACTCCATCGCCACGACCCTGAATCCAGAAGAGGCAAGTCAACAAATTCAAAATTGTTTTTAAAAATCGTCAAGAGAAAAATGCTCTGCTCCTTGTTCCATACCCAAAAGCAGAGCCGGCATCAGCGGGAAGCCGTCAAGCAGACCGTCGTGGCGCACAAGCTTATCTTTCTTGTCAGAGTCATAAATTACGACAGACAAGCAAATATGCGGTCATTGCAGAGTTTGGACTCTGCTTCAAGGACAGACCCCTTAAAATACACAGGAGCAAAGTAAAGCAAAGATCATTAGACTAGACTACAACCCAAAAACCTAAAAACTCAGAAACCCATGAACAGAGGCTTCTAGTTATAACAAACTGTGGAGGCATAAAATGCACTGAATAATTTTAAGAAAGAGAGAAAAAAAGAAGCATTGAAAAATGACACCAAGCTCTAGCAAGGAGGTGACACTGCAGATTCCAGATCAAGAAACGAGGTCATCGTCTGAGATGAAATCTGCTGTTTGTGCCATTCAGCCTTGAGGCAGAAGCTGCAAGCACAGAATAGCGCAAACCCCAAACAGCCACCGCATGGGACCCTGACGGCAGCTGCGGACGGGAATGACAGCCACGACGAATCTGAGCCCTGCAGAGCGAGCTGGGCACCCGGCCAACTTCAGTCAGCCACAGGCGGCACAAACCGCCAAGTCGTTAATGCATGGAAATGTGCAACAAAGGCGAGACCCGAGCGGCAGGGGTCTGAGGCCACGTTAATAGCAGAATCCCCCCCCCCGACATTCTGAGACTGGATGGTGTCAGGAGGCATTTCTCCCCCAGTAAACTCAAGGGCAACGTCTCCATCACTCAAACTGTCAGTGGCCCTGGGAATGAAGATCTTCTTCAGATCAAGTTCAAGAACTCCACACAACTGACACGAGAAAGGGTCAAAAGCTGAAGCAAAAACACAGACAAGAGGCTGAAGGATTCTGGGTAAATCAGGCGTTCCTCCTCTAGCAGTTCACAGGGCTGGAACCTTCCCCTCCAGCATTACTGTGGTTCTGCCCTAGATGATCTTGAGAAAGACCATGCCATAAGTCCGCATGTGGGGGAGGGGCTCGGTCTGCTGCAAGATGATAACCCAAGGATGTGGAAACCGCAACAACAGACCCCGCAATGACAACGCGACTGCAAGCAGACCGAAACCGTACTCTGAACGTGCTGCACACGCGCAGCAAAGCACCATGGCTCCGTCACTTCTAAGACCAACGATGTCTCACTTCCCGTACGGTCACCTCAGCCAGAAGCAACTGCTTCTGCTAGCAATTGGACTGCATGTCCAACAGGAAAGCTAGAGGATTCAAGGCCAACGTGTTCGTTCTAGATGTTAAAATACATTAAAATTGCAAAACTGCAAGTTAGAAGCAGGTAATAAGACGCTGGCCATTTACATACAAAAACATTCCTAAATGTCTTACCACAATGTGTTTTTTTCTTATAATAACTTTGCAGAACAACAAGAATTACAAAAATAATGTTTTGGTCTAGGTTCGTGCCTTCTTCAGCCTACAAGCTCTACAGTGAAGTTAAATATACCTCAGTAACAGCTTCACTCCTACATTCAAACCCATTAACATCTACTTGAGGAATTTAAGGTGCTTGGTGACCTTCCCAAGCTCCTTCTTGGATCCAGGTTAACTGGCTTTACCACCATATTAAACAATATATCATTTGGCAGGTGAGGGGCTGAAATGGGTCAATCTGTACGGGAATATGTAGTATCTCTGTCATCAGACAACATTGGGCGATGACTTGCATCCTCAAAGGGAATTCTTCACGAAAGCCATCCGTGACTGCCGAGAGAAGAGAAGTGAAACTTGTTTTGCATGCTCTTGCACTGGAATTTTCCATTAGAGGATGCATCAGCTGCAAAGGAAGAAATTAGTCCTGTGCTGCTTGAAGGAAACTCTCGCCAGCTCTGCCGATACACTGAGCTTCTGTCAACTTGCTTATTATATGGCAGGAATTTTGTCACACGTTCATTTTGCTATTTTGTCAACGCAAGTTGTTAAGTCAATAACTGGTGGCCCTTCAGTCAGCCACAGCCCGCAAACCAGGGGAGACTGAGGTTGGCTAACATTTCACACAGCCAGCTTCTGCAAACGTAACTACACAGTAATTTCCACAGGGGAAGTACATCAGAAATGTCACAGTTCCTCAGCTTCCATGACGTTGTTTTCAGATATCTGTTTTTATCTCCCAATCTTTTGGTAACCAAGCAAATTCTCAGAATAAATAAAAGTTGCTGATGCCTAATTTTCATCCAGTTACAGGTTACAGGGAAACGGGCTTGTAAGTAGGTTCAAGGTCTGCACAGATTCCTAAGAAAGAATGTTTATTAGCCTACGAAAGATGACGTGGACTCATAAAGAGTGAAACTGTCCCTTAATGTCTATTACCCACTATCTCGGGTAAATAATTAGCAGCTGATGGCGCCTTCTGGAGGGTTTGTTGAGAAGACAGAGGCTTTCCCTTGATGTTTGTCTGCAGATGGAAGTAAATAAGTGGGCAGAGACTGAGCTGAGTGATCGGGGAGTTCCTTGGAAGGCCTACCTACCTGACAATGCTGACCCTTCAGGTCACACATCAATAAAGATTAGCACTGATGGGCCACTTCCACGTAAATCAGTAACAAAGATGATCCCCAAGGCTTCAGGAAAAGTCTGGACTTACTTCCTCAAAAGAAAACACGCCATTGTTCAAGAAAACCGAAAATGATCAATGATCTGACTGTCAGAGAATGTTCTAGCCAGACTTGCATAAGTGTTACGGTGCTTTTGCAAGACGGGGGAGGAGGGGGGTGCAGAAATAAACATTTCGGGGTCCTCCACCAGGTCCTCAGCTGTAGTTTACGCTGCCCATGGCTGACTATTGATCACGCCTGACTGAAAAACCAGATCAACCCGCATGGCCAGGTCTCTGTAAGCTTCCAAACCAAACTGCCACCGCCTGTGAAGTGTGACGCTGCTGAATTTAATCACCAGGTTCCACTACACACCTGAACTGCAGTGTTTCCTAACGCAAGCATCCGCAAGGACAGCAAGGCAGCTAGCCAGCATGTCACCCCTGAATTATACCCCCCAACCGCACTGCCAAAAGACACTCATCTGTTTGACTAGGTCTTGTTTTCAACAAGTGTTTGGTGCGTCAGGCCTGGCATTTTGAAGATTATCTTGATGAGATATAAACTGCTCAGCAACCGTCCTCAGGTGCTGGACTTTGTGCCATTGTCACACTATCATTGCATCCTAACACTGTCTCACTTCAACTCAATCATCTGTCTATAGCAAAATCCCACCCCCCATCCCATAAGGAACCCCTCTATCAATAATAAGTTCTACTTTCACAGGCCTACTCAGACAATGGGAGTGCAAGGTGAGTGGTGAAAAGTGCACAGAAGAGCACAGCTCTAACTCTGCTACAATCCCCTTATCCCAGCTACACAAGCAGCCACATAGAATGTAACATTTCAGGTCAGATCACCCTGGGGGTGCTTAACATCGACAGGCCAGTACGCAGACCTTAACGGCCTCCTGAAGACCGTATATGGGTCTCACCTGAGGAATGCCAGAGAGCCCACATTCCTTCTGGTGCTCAACAGACGCGCAAGACCTGCACTGACATACACCTCCATACACCCTCAGCACTGCCAATTCCGATTACCATCTATTTACATTTTTATAGACCATAAATCAAAGCCTATTCCAAAAAAGGATTATCGTAACAACAGAGGAGAAAGCTGATCAATCAAGATGAGCGAGACTTTAACCCAGAGTAAAATGCGACACCACTCCAGATTCATATAAAAAGAAGAAATATGTTGACCGGTCAAATCGGACATGGAAAAGATCCTGACACGGGAGATATGTTCTACGACGGAGTGGTCGCTTTCATAAATCATAAACCCACAAGTCCTTCCTCAGAGCTGTGGATCAAAAACATTAGAATAATTTCAAAACCTTCGTGTTGTGCTGCAGAGGGGATTTTCAGAACCCCGCTGGCCCCCGCTTTCATATTCTTGGACCCGTTCGGAACCCCAGAGCTAATATAACGCATTCTTTGCATATGAAAGAGGTGGAACCTCCTTCCCCGTGAAGATTTCACGAGCCCACAACAGCTGCCACATTCAGGAACTGCTCCACAGAGGTCAAAGGCTGAGGGGATCTGGTGGGCGGCTGGGGGGGCTATATGGGATGCAGAATGCCCGCGGTTCTAAAGCACCGCTTCATTTAATCCACTCAATGAGGGCGGAGAAAGTGAAGGCTGAAGACGGCCATTAGACCATCGCGATGCTGCTATGGCACATGTGGCCTGGGGGATATGCCAGGACACGTTCTTTGGTTAGAGGCATGTAGAAGCAGTGGGGTGGTGGGGAGGGAACCGGCCGCTTCGGCCTGCCGCAGTGAATGCCCCCCCTTGTAATTCTGTCGTCTGTTTGTTTTGGGGGAGAGTGTCTTTCCCGCCAAGGGCAATGCAGCCTCCCATCCTCACTACCACCCAAACAGCCACTAACCCCCCCCCCCCCCCCCCCCGCCCCCCCACCACCCCCACCCCCCCCCCCCCCAAAATGAAAGTTCTGCCACACGCCAGCCCAAAGCACGCGAATGTGGTTTCTTGTGAGCATCTTTTGGGGAGAGGACCTTACCCAAGAACACTGTGCAATCCAGAGGCCAGTAATGAAACACAAGCGCATTCATATCTGCGACATTCTGAGGGAAGGGCAATCCAAAGGTGGCTCCAGTGAAACCAGCAAAGATGCTGAGATAGTGTGGGAAGCACGTGACACAAACACAAGTGTCTCTGCATCCCGGTCGGCTGCCTGTGAATGTCACTCTCCCAAAAACAGTCATGCTGTTTCTACCACTGCTGGCTACAATCATAGGAACCCATGCAGAACTCTGCACACATCCGCTTACGTGGGGGGCCAACCACAAGTTCTATCAGCCTGGGGATCCATTTCCAGAGCGTGCATGAGCGTCGGTGCAACTGTGAGGGGTCCTGCAGGGGGGTAAAGCCTGGGACGCGCCTTGCCTCTGCTACAAACCGCGTAAAAAGCACGTGCTCCCGGCGTTCGAGCACCAGGCAGCCCAAAAACACAGAGACAGACGCGACCTGCGTAAACACAAGCACGCCGGTAACGTAACGGGGTCTGTTTGCTCCGTCGGACTTATTAGGATGGTGCTTCGGGAGCCACAGGTGGAGCGTGGAACATTATTCCAGATTCAGGAAAGAGCAGAACCTGAATACATTCTTAGTTGTTCCTTACTACATGCAAATACTTGTGCAAATGGAAAATAAAGAACTTATCATTTATGTCATCACTGTCAAGTCTTAGCACACACTGGCTCAACAACAAAATCGTCAAGTAAGACAAGGAATCCTGACACACAGGTATAAAGTAAACTGTTAACTATTTATTGAAGGTTTAGTGTTTGTACTGAAACACCTAACAATCTTAAAACCAACCCTCTCGTAAATTTCAGCACACACCTAGGCAAAAGCCTCGAGATCATGCCTTCAGCGACTTCTAAAAAATCAGCATAATTTACTTTGTAAGTTTAATTAAGGACCAATTTTTTTAGAGTCCAAATATTTGGCTTTTATGCCGTTCAACAGTTTTTGGAAGCGGGGCACGCGGCTTTATAGGTGCCCCGTAATATCAGTAAAACAAAACTGACATGCAACAGATACAAAGCCAAGAATGCAAAACGTTTAACGACACGGGCACAGATGTAAGGAATGTTGTTTTACTGATATTGCTTAGCATTCAATGCATGGAAATTGAAAGCTAATCCCACAAACTGCAGTATACGATATTACAGTTATTTAAGTGTTTACACTGAAAATATATCAGACAATATATTGTTTCGTTTGTCCAAAAGGCCATTAGAGGGCTTGATGTAAATTCCATACCTCCAAAATCCTGTCCAAGTCATCTTTCTTGAGACAAGGGTAGTCTTTGAGTATCTGCTCTCTTTGTGAGGTGTACTCTTTCACCGCAAGCTTCCAGTTCGGCTCCTCAAGAACCTGAAATATCGCTGCCCCAATGGACAGATAAAAAATTATTGCAGAAGTCAATAAAGGACCCTTGTCCACCGCCATCAAGCTCAAGTGGGGCTTATACGTCAAGTCCACTGAAGAAAGGCCGGTTTGGATCAAGGACGCCGAGCCCAGCGCATTCTGGTGCAAATATATGCCAATCTGAAGCAGTGCACGCGTCTTAGAAAACTGACATAAATGTTAATGGAAGAGTGTCCATGAGAGTGGAGTAGGGCATTAAAGACAGCGATTATTATTATAAAAGTAATTGTAATTTTCAGTTTCTGTTCTGGTTGGGAACTGCCCGGCTTTTCCAGCGTCCCTCTCCACGTGCGCGCTTGTTGTAACAGAGAAAGTTGCGCCCCAGTCTGAAGTATCGCAAAAACTTTGGGACGAAGTGGGGGTGGAGGAAAAGACAAAGGACCGCCCATGCAGGAGACGAAGATACACAAGATTGGGTCTTTCAGCAGCATGCAGGTAACTGCAAGGCTGTTTTCCCTCAGTTTACCGAGAGAAAGAAATCACAAGTTTAAACCTGTTTATTGGTTAGTCTCAGGGAACAAATCAAGTAACCTGTCCTTTTCCAATTAAAACGTAAAAATATTTCTTTTCAATTGCAAAATAATGTCATCGGAATCGCTCTTTTCTTTCTCTTCGGTGAATATTTGTTTCGACGGGAATAATTCATAGTTGATAGTAGTTCGTCTCATGTTACTAATGAATTGAATCCTTTTTAAATGTATTTAGGCTAATTGGATTCCATACCGCAGCTGATGATTAATGTCATATTAGTTTATTTTTGGATATTATCTATATATATATTTTTTTATTAGCACGATTGGCAGCTTACTGGAATCTTATCTTTTTAATAATAGTATTAATACGCTTATACTCTTGGTACACTTTCTACCTGCCGGGGGCTAATAGTAATGAATTAACTAAGCGGGCATGTTTTTGTGCTGACTGAGAAAATTTATCGCTGAAAAGGTCAAAAAACTTTTTGTAAATGCAGTTTCCGTATATTTAAGGAAAGTTTGTCCTCTTAAGTGATTCACAAACGTAAATTACATTATGGAAACAATACAACGAATAAAGGAGGACCGTGTTTTTAATAAGAAAGGGTTGCGGGGTTAGACTGTTTATGTGTTTAATGATTTCCAGGATGAAACTGCATAATGCTTCAGCCGAGTTTGTGTTGCTGTCAGTTTCAGATGGCTGATCAGTTAACCCCAAGTTTATGCAGGACACGCATGCAAGCGTAATAAATCACACATATACTTATATTAGTCACCACCTTGTTTGTCTTTCCAATTTTATGGATACATAACATTTTATTTAGGTGCATTGACAAAAATTACGACAAGTTGATTTATTGACAGGACCGAGGGTAATTTCTGCGTCGTGGTACAAATGCATCATCACACGCGGGCTTTTCCTCTCGTTAAAAGTCCAGTTTCTGCTTACGGATTGAGATACATTTACTTAATTTTTTGTTTATCTAAAGAAATTTAATTAATCAACTAGGTAAAAATCACTGATCATCAAACCTATACCGAACAGTGCATGTTATGGACAAATAAAACAACCATGCATATGTAACATAATCAGTACCATTAGTAGTTTGAGCCATCCGTAGTAAACTTTAAATGATAAAGAGGAATAAAACTTCGATTTTTGCCGATGTGTTTTCCAGTTATGACGGTGTCAGGCCTACAGTATATGGGTTTTTTAAACGATCGACGTGACAGACATCTGAACCCCGGTGAAAAGCCACTATTACATAAGGAACTATGAGCTGGTTTATATCACGAATTAATTCTAATGCTAATATTCGGGATGATCTTCCTTAGCGATCATTTTCTGCAAGGCGTATTAATAAGTTCGGCAGCTGGATGTCATCCCGGTGTTCCGGGCAATTCAGTTTCCCTATGTTTCCCCTGTCGCGCGCTGATTTGTACACGGTTTCGCTGTTGTTTT
>JAOYFF010000027.1:21426356-21441241 GCA_025773925.1 Cryptomyrus ogoouensis
CACTCAACACGATCACCCCTGATGGGGCCGAGCAGAAAATCTGGCTTTGCCATTGGAGGCTGTCTCGGGAATACGTCCAATGAGAGAACAGAGATGTCACTGGATAGTCAAACAAATGAGCTCCGCCCACCGATCACATGATCTCAGGCTCCATGATGCCGCCCGCTGCAGTGGGTCACGGCTCCCGGGGCTTCCTGAGGTCGCCCGCCGTTAGCAGAGCGGGCACTCACCGACAGTAACCTGCATGGGCTTGGTGAAAGCGGCGAAGAGGGTAGAATGCGAGGTCCAGGCCAGGGCAGTGGGACGCGTTCTGTTTATCCGCGGACTCAGGGTCAGACTTTAAGGGTGAAGGACATGAAGAGGGGCCTGACCCCCCCATGCAGACGTGGGGGCAGCCTGGTTCGTATCGGACACGCATGCAGACACAACCACACAGCTTACAGCACAGCACCATCATATATACTTAATGACATGTATAAGGTGATTTTAATAACGTGTGTGACATACATCTGTATAAAACTGGCCACTGTAATTGGCAATGCATAAATTCATTTTTTTTGTTTTACTAAGATTACATATTCAGAACAATATCTGACAATGTTAAACTACAGTATAATTACAATCTTTGCACATCAAAAGCTAATAGAAGCTGGATGCTATTGAAGAAGAACAGCTGTTCCCTCAGTTAATATCAAAGCTTACTGTCACAATGACCCTCACAGTACCACTACTGCTTATACCAGAAAACATTTATAAACGTTTATGTTCACTGCCCAGCATAAGTTGCTGGAATGTGAATGTATGAGCGGTTTGAATGTAAAGCTGGTGCGTTGGCTTTCATAAATCGTTTAAATGACGTGCGATCTCTACTGCCACCCACAGCTTTGGTCATCTCATCAAAGTATTGTGTTACATCGCCCTCTAGTGGACACACTTCAGTGTTTCACTTAATGTACTGTATGCACGAGGCTTAGGTTGTTGTTGCAGTACAGAGATGAATTTTCATTGACGCACTTTCAGTATTTCTAAATAATATTAGCAACATAATGAAGACAATGCAATCCTGGGCACTGAGTGATGCCTTGTAAGCTCTCATGTAATTTCTAATGCACTTGGACGCTGGAAAGAAAACCAGAAAAACAGCATGTGGAGAAGCAAAGAAGGATGGGGCCTAGAGGGATGCGAGTCCGGTTTGCAGCACAGGTGAGATCACTGGACAGGGAAGTTCAGCTGGAGGGACCCTTGTCCATGTTATCTGGGCTTGTTGCCTTGGAAACCCTTTGAAATCGGAAAGATCCTATGTTACAAGGACATACTAGTATGCTCATTACTTTAGGAGAAAATCTCAGAGCAAATGATGTCAAACAAATGGAAAGGAGCATTGTGGGAGATTCTTACATCATATTGGTTCATAGGATGCATCCTAATTTGATGCTCTATCTGCTTTTCACACAAGCATCTATCCTGGACACAAACAGTCTGTCTTTGGGACATGTTTCGGTTTTGAAGGGAGAGGATCTGATTCAGTATATAAGTGAAAATTATGAACTACCTTACATACAGAGAAAACAGAGAATAGCTGCATGATATAAACATTTTTTGGGACAAATTTACTCCCTTGCGCTAACCCTAACCCCTAACACAAACCCTAATCTTTACCCTAACCCTAACTCTAACCCTAACCCCTCACACAAACCCTAACTAAAATAGGTAGTGGCCTAAATAATGGCTTCAAAATATTAAGCACAATAACTGTTTGTCACTAAGGGGGGGCCATGAAAATAGGTGTCTTCAGTGGTGGTAAACAGTGCTGCTGTCCCCGTCTGCAGTCCCGGGGAGCGGCATGCCACCCCATGCTGGGCATGTCACCCCATGCTGGGCATGTCACCCCATGCTGGGCGCACTCACCTCTCCGGGGCCTGGTCCTCGGTGAGCTCGCTGTGCATGCCGGAACCTTCTTTGGACGTGCTGTCACAGCACTCCACGGAATCGCTTCTGCTGTCTAGGCCCTGGTTGCCACGCTGCCTTAAGCGGGCGTTTATCCTCTCCAGGATGTCGATGGTGTGGTTGATGAGAAGGGCCAGCCAGGCCATTCCGAAGAATATCCAGACTGCCACGAGGCAGCCGTACCCGCTCAGGTACGTCCTGTTGGGGTTACTGTCTGAGAGGATCGTCGGCGTCAAAGGAGGAGGACGTGAATAACATCAATGTGAGCTAAGAAGATCATATCATCTATGACGTATGATAACGGGAATTAAGGTGAGCTAGTGGGGCACTCTGATAGGATGAGAGCATCTCTACCTGCCACGTAGTCCCCAAAGCCGATGGTGCTCAGGGAAATGAAGCAGTAGTAGATTGCCTGAGCGTAGCTCCAACCCTCGTTCAGCGCAAATACGATCATGGGAACCACAAAGAACACAGCAGTTCCAGTCGCCAAGGACAGTAAATGGATCATCACCCTAACAGTTTGCTGTGGGAACAGAGGAGAGACTGGGATTGGTCAGGCTTCCCCACTTAGAGCCGATTGGTCAGACCCACTTCCCTGTTTCACGCTACTCTGCAAACAGGTACTTGTACAGCTCAACTGTAATTCTGATTTAAATGTAATTACATGGCTAGAAAACCTGACAGACCTTTATTTTGACCCCAACGGCTAAATTTTCCAGATGTGTGTCCTACCTTGTATTTAGTCTTGGCCTCCATGAAGTCGCAGATGTTCCTCTCAATGGCGAGCATGTACTTTCCCACCCTGTTGAGCACCACGACATTCAGGGGGATGCCAAACAGTGCGAAGAACACACAGAAGATCTGGCCCTCCATTGTGCGGGGGCAAATGTTCCCGTAGCCTAATGCAGAAGACATGCAGAAGCACATGAACGTGGGCAGAGGCCCCCCACAAGTCAAGGCCGGGGGGGCGGTAATTTGAGGACATTTCTAAGACCCTTTCTTTAGCAGCACCTGGGTAAGACTGTGTATTAAACCCCCCCCCCAGATCACATGAATACAAGCTGGTAGCAGAGCAGTATTCATTAATGACCAGATCATTGCAAAATCTCCCATAAAATATAGCCTTCTATATAATATATAAGTAGAGATTTCTCGGGGTTAACAAGAGAAAAATCATCACACTTCCAATTAGCACTACAAGCGTAAGCCGAAACTGAACCGGCACCAGGTAGGAACAAACGGTGAGAGACGTGGAGAAGAATACAGACATGAGGTGACACATGTCCGGGACCGTGAGGATTAACCAATGGCATTCGGACAGCACAGGCACCGGCCCCGCCCCTTGCTGCTCCCCGCCTCACCTATGGTCGTAATCACGGTAGCGGCGAATACGGCGGAGCTAGTGAACTTCCAGAATCCATCCATGGTTTGGTTAATTTTCAAGCTCAGCCCGGTGGAAATGGCCCGCTGCACCACCTAGGGACGCGGGTATGGGGGGGGGAGGTTATGATCATGCATGCTGTTTTGATACTGCCCTGTTTCGATTACATCGACTGTCACTCTGCTACAAAGTCCAACAGTGTGGGTTCAAGTTCATGTTAAGAAATTAGCCACACAAAGAGGAAGATGATGTTTGGGAGAAGAGGTCCAGCCTCGAGGCAGGCTGGCAGACATGTAGCTGAAGGGAGTTTACGTGCCTAGAATGAAGGCGCCCACAGAAGGGGAACCCGCTACATGTAAACAGCCAACCATGAAGCTTGAAAAAGGAAGGCAACAGAGCCAGCAGGCAACACTGAGAAGGTGCTCACCTCGGTCAGGGTGTCGATGGCCTGCTGGTCCAGGCAGGGAATGCTGCTCAGAAGCTTGTCCCTCTCCTCCAGGAGCTGAGCTATGTTCTCCTGTACCTGGCTTCCCTCCAGCTTCCAGAAGACCACCCCTCCAATGAGAACGTACACCATGTACACCAACCCCAGGAGCAAGATGGAGGGGAAACGCATCTGGCCAGAAATCGCGAACCAGGAGACCATGCCGGCGGCGGGGAGGCCAGGGGCTCAGGGCTGGTGCTGGGAGGGAGAGATGCTAGGGGAAGACTGTTTTGGTCTGGGAGGCAAATAGGGTCCCACCCTGCTCCTGTTCTCCACCCCAACATCCCAGCATGCAAATCATTGCTGGGATGACGGGGCAGTGACTTCTCTGGAGGCTAGTCGAAGGAATCAGTGTTATCTAGCTGCAGGCTCATAGTCAGGGAAGAAATTACGTTTCTAATTACTGTCAATCACCAACTGGTATAACCCACTTCTCTTCCCACTGGGTTAAGTCAAGCAGTGACTGACAGCACATAATACTGTTATTGTCGTCGTCACCATATTTATTTTTTGCTTAGCTGAACACCCTGTAATGCAGATCAGCAGACTCCCCCCAGGGGGCAGTGCATGGCAGACGGGACGTCGCCACATCCTCATAGCCAGGTCCTCAATCGCTATGCCTTACACTGCACCTCCCAGTCCATGATATGGAGCTCCCGGCTGTACCCGGGGGGGGGGGGCTTGGTGCTGTTACCATGGCAACGAAAAGCATGAACCGCTCACCATCCCTTTGGACGGGGAAACAATCTACATACAAAATAGAGACAGAAATGTCCACGTGGGCTAATATTCTTTGGCAGGCGGTGTCATGTAAGCATCCGTCTCCCCGCCCCACCACGCTTCCCAATGAGCCAGGACGTCCAGCTACCCAGTAATTCCCCCCCTCTCCACTGCTCCTACTCCAGGTGTCGCTCACTTCCATCATCGATCACACTCCCATGCAGACAGACACACTGGCTTCCGCAGACAGGTAGATGCTGACCCTTCCACACTGTCTCATGCTTGCTCCAATGCAACTCACAAGTGGATATTTCACTTGAGAAAATGAAGATGACTTGATAAAGAAGAGAAACACAGCTCCTTCAATAGCGGTTTAATAACACATTTCCAGATGAAACTACACTGGCTGCAGGCTGGCACAGCGCTCTGCAATGGGGACGCGGCCGCTCTCCGGCCGCACAGAGCTGCAGCCGCGCTCGTTTGCCTGTGTGTTGCCCAAGGTGGTTTTAATGCAGCGGTTTGGAAGCAGATGCACCCCACACCCTATGGCAGCCATCTTGTCATTACTCCAGCCATAACTGGAAATTACAGAAATTACAGAAATCATCTACACAAAAACAATACAGCGGACAGATGCAAAGCTACTCTTTAAGACATTCATGAGCACAGAGATACTTCTGAAAAGCACAAACTATTCAGCATAGGAGTTTAGCTTACAGGGGGGCGATGGTAATGCATTTATACAGTCGGGTTTCTCGGCACATTCTTCCCGTTCAGTCTGCTGTTCACGAGGTCAGATCACAGCCCCTATCAGAGTCCACCTGCGTGGGACCGGCCGAGGGATGACGGGCCTTCAGACGCCGCACTGCACTGCCTCGGGTCCCTCCTCCTGCTTAGCAGGGAAGCCCTCCTGGTCCCCGGCCGGGTGAGCGGGCCGGAAGGCCTGTTGCAGCAGCCTGCCACCCATGTGAAGGAGCAGAGCCAGCCAGACCAAGCCCACTATGACCCAGATGCCTGCCAGGCTGCGGTACACGCATATGTAGTGCTTCTGAGGGTTGGTCCCTGCGTGGGGAGATTCCAGAGGACACATTACACGCTTGTCCATGTATGAAGACAGACGAGCTGCTGCCTTCAGCCCACTATGGTGATCGGAGGTAGCAGAACATAGTTTAATTTCTGCTTGGAAAGTGACATAAACAGTAATCAGGTCTGAATATGATTTACGTTCTTCACTATTAGTCATCCAACGTATGACGTTTTGGTACTAAGCCACGACACATCACCAACGATGAACATAAGCCATCCGAGTTTGGACCCCATTACTGTTTATGCAATTATGCTGCGCGGTCAACGAGAACATACAACGTGCTGTTTTAAAGAGGCTTGCTGTGGACGTTACATAGAAAGTGAGCAATCATTTATGTATTCATCATGTTTTAGACAGAGGAACAATCTGTGACCGTCATAAACAGCATGACTATATTCTGAACTGCTCTCCATGTAACCAGCAGCTGTTTAATGCACATTACTGAAACCTGGCAACAATAATTCAAATTTATTATCTGACTGCCTGCATGGGTAGCTAATAACTAGATGCAAGCCTATTGGTCACACGGCAGACTACATACCGATGACGTAATCCCCGAAGCCGATGGTGCTGAGCGTGATGAAGGCATAGTAGAAGCTCTCGCCATATGTCCAGCCCTCCACGTGGCTGAAGAGCACTGGGGGGAGAACCAGGAAGAGCATGGTGCCCAGAACCAGGAACGTGACCATCAACAGGAAGTCCTTGGTGTTCTAACAGAGATGAGAGAAAGCCTTGAGTGGACTCCTTAGCCTGACAGTGCATGTACTTTAACAAAGAAAGCGCTGCTGAAGGGCTTCAAGGTGAAGTGCGGCCAGGTGATTGTGAAAACTCATTGTGGAGAAATGGTACAGGTGGTCTCTCGCTTTGACAGCTGCCCTCTATGCAGTAAGAACTGCAATCACTCCAACAGAAACAAGTGAAACATCTCCACAATGAAGCAGATTCTGTGTCCTTATGAAAAAGGCTTTGGAAATTCATCACCAGCAGGAGGAGATGAGAAAGGGCTATATCATCAAAGTAAACATATCCGTTAGCTTTGCTGCCCTGGGGAATCATGGGAACTCCATTAGCCAACATGGGAGGCAAAAAATCAATTTTAAATAACCGAATATCACTGATGAGCACCAGCAGCTGAGCCTGAGAGATTCAGCGCTGTGTAGAAACCAGGCAGAGCTCAGAAACAGGCAGAGCAAAGAGCGACAAGCAGAGAAAACTAAAGATAGCCGTACCTTCTGGTGTCCCATGGAGATCATGCCCCACTCCAGCCGTCCCAGGTGCAGGCTGAGACACTTACTCAGCTGGTTGAGGAAGGCCAGGTTCAGTGGGATGCCAAATAGGGCATAGAAGACACAGAAGACCTGGCCAGAGCCAGTGCTGGGGGACAGATTTCCATAACCTGTAAAGAAATATGTTGGGTTAGAGCAGACCTTAACAAAGACCACAATGCAGACCCTCAAGAAGACCAAAGCATGCAATGCAGCAAAGGCACGGAAACAGAGAAGAGGCCACAATAATGCAGAGATGGATAACATCCACTTCGACAGACCAGAACACCAACTGCAACAAATTACAAAACAGAGAAGACAACTGTCAACAGATAGCAAAATATTTTAGGCAAAACAAAGATAACATATCAAAAGAGACCTAGAATATATACAGACTACCTCAAACTACAAAAGATACCTGTAGGCAGACAACAAAAAACTGAATACAACAGAAATAACAGAAAAGATACACCACCATACAGACTATAAGATACATTTTCAAACCAAAAACGACACAGACCAGAAGAGAGACCTGCAAACAGACTACTAACTGGTCAATCTTAATAGCCACAAAAGAAGATTATAAATATAGCACAAAACACACCTTAATCCTTAGAGACACAAAACACAGTGTACAACATAAATACCCAAGCAGACCACATGATGAACTACAGTATGGACCATTTGAAGAGTTGCTGTCAATTTAATACATAATACACCTAGCACAGATTGCCAAAGGTGTGCAATATAATTCAAAGGGCCTCTGAAGATCAGATTGCTGTTACCTATGGTGGTTACGACAGTCCCAGCAAAGAAGAAGGAGCTGCTGAAGTCCCAGTTACTGGGGTTAGTGGAGTTCCCAGAAGGATTCACCCCCTTTTCCCAGGCCTGAAGAATCACCTAGCAGAGGAGGAGCAGGAGGAGGTCCACCCTCATGAGAGAGACCACACAGGAGCATCACACACCTAACCCTCATGAGAGAGACCACACGGGAATGTCATACACTTAACCCACCTATTCAGAGAGACCACGCAGGAGCATCACACACCTAACTGTCATGAGAGAGACCACACGGGAATATCATACACTTAACCAACCTATTCAGAGAGATCACACAAGAGCATCACACACCTAACTGTCATGAGAGAGACTACACAGGAACGTCACATAACTAACCCGCATGAAAGAGACCAAACAGGATCATCACACACATAGTCCATCTATTCAGAGAGACCAGACAGGAACATCACACATCTAACCCTCATGACAGAGACCATGCAAGAACATCATACACCTAGCAGTCCTGAAACAGATCACAAAGGAACATCACACACCTAACCGTCATGAGAGAAACCACACAAGAACTTCACACACCTAACCGTCATGAGAGAGACCACACAAGAACATCACACACCTAACCCATATTTTCAGTCTGATATCTACTGATATCATGGATTATTATAAATTTTATTAACAGTATGATATTTACTGTTTTGTCTTGCGAGTTCTTGTGAAATCTCTGTTCTTTAGGCCAATTTAGACGTTTATAAAAATAATCTGGATATTTGATCGCCTCAAAGACAATTGTTTAATCTGGTCCCCTTCAAACTCTATATCCATGCTCTTTGGGTGCTTCACACTTTTTAATGAGGGACATGGTGACTTGTGAGAGCAATGAGAACGACCAAAAAGCAGTGACGGAGGTTGGAAGAGCTAGGAGCTAGGAAGGACCATAA
The DNA here is from genome assembly GCA_025773925.1 of Cryptomyrus ogoouensis. Lineage (NCBI taxonomy): Eukaryota > Metazoa > Chordata > Actinopteri > Osteoglossiformes > Mormyridae > Cryptomyrus > Cryptomyrus ogoouensis. Next base: position 21,434,977 of record JAOYFF010000027.1, read on the forward strand.
AAACGAGTGTTATATCAGCACAGCAAACATAAAAATGCTAAGAATGGAAAACTCCATTGATCTGCTTTATCAAATTAGCCTCATTGATTTCCAACAAGTGCTGAAGCATAGCAACAACTCCAACAACTCATCTCCAGGCAGGGATGGCTGGGATCCGCCCGGATTTAATTAGTATGAGATGTTACTGGCTATTGGCAAAGGTGAAACCGATTGCTAAGATTTCTGTGAGTGAAAGAATAACGGAGTCAATGTCCTTCCATCAATGGTAATACATTCAGAGACATTCACTGATCCAAAGAAATCAAATCAATCTAAACCTCAAGTGATTGAATTTGATGTCTTTGGCAGGATTTAAGGGGGACACGTCACAAACACAGGAAAGGTTCATCTCAAAGAAAGTCATTTTTAGTCCATGTTGAAGCTCCAGGGATACCTTCACGAACTCCTCCAGCGCCGGCTTATCCAGGCAGCTGTAATTAGCCAGGAAGTGGAGCTTCTCCAGCTGGAAATGCTGTCGATTCTTGTTCTCTGCCTCCCGTTCCAGGAACTGGAAGACCGTGGCGCCCCCAAGCAGGTATATGAAGTGGCCAAGGATGAGCAATCCTGTCCAGCTGAGCTTTACCCTCCTGATCTGTAGTCGCGCCATGGACATCAAGGCTGGAAGGTGGGATGCACACTCCTTACGGAGAACTTGCTTCTGTGATGACACTTCCACAGGCTGACTGAGCAACATGCTGAATGTCCCTCAGTTATAAAGAAAAAAAACAAACAAGCTATGCTGACATGCTCCCTTGTGCTGTTTAAAAGCTTCTCAGAAGATTTGTCTCTTAATGGCTGATCTCAGTTGCAGCAGGGCATGTCCAGCGAAAGGCCTGGCAGATCACACCCCGATTGGTGACGACTCTGCACTTCCAACAGCAAAAGCCCTTGATAACCTCAGATGAAAAAAAAACACCATTCCCACCCCCTCCGGCCACCCCCCCCCCCAATTCTCACTCCAGGTGGGTGGGGGGGACTGGCAGACAGAGCCAGTGGAACATTAGTTAATGTTTCACCTGGCCGTTGGCTGCTCAAGCGTTCAGACTTAGGGAATGGACATTAGAAGCAGAATGAATAAGTTGGAAGTCTCACTACTGAACAAGGTTCTAACTACCTTTCTCATCCTTCACAGTAATCTACTTGCTCAAGTCCTGGAGAACCTCCAATGCTGTACTGTGTACTCTGAAGCCTTAACTACCATCAAGCACGATGTGCGTAAGGACATCTAGGTCTAGGTAAAGATCCCGACTGACTTTTCCAAAATGGGAATGCGGTGTGTGCGCCCATGCCGACAAACAGCACGTCGTGCTGACCACTGACGCCAGCTACAGGGCCCCCACCATCAGCCAACATCTAGTGACGCAGGTGATCGAGTTGATCAAACTGGAAACAACCCAGTATGCAAATCTTTGGCAGGGCTCTTGCGGTGATTTTACATACTCTGTGGCTGGCCAAAGATTTGCGGCTTTACTCAGTGGTGGAGGTTTCTCTCTGGAGTGTGGAGAGGGTTCTAGGGCTCTGGATTACCAGTCTTTTTGAGCGGAGACGTTTTGGTTGAGCTGCAGCCCTTATGTTAATAACTTAACCACAACTGTAAACTAACCAAAACACACAACAAAGTTCCAGAAAATGTACCCTTATCGATGACTTGGTTAGCCCAGTATGTGTTAGTTCCATGTAATGATATGCAATGAAGGCTACAGCAATGGGTGAGGTAGGAGCTTCTGGATGGAGAAGATGAATCTGGTGGTCAGAGTGTATTGAGGCCGCCGGCTCACCTCATTCCCTCAGAGGAAAAAGTAGCCACTTGCGCAAGGTTTTGATCCTCCTGGGAAACACTGAGAATGACTGTGATCCGATTGCAAATTTACGTCTGTAGGGAGGGTTGGGTCACTTCATGTTCAATAAGCAAATGCACTTGGGCTAATGCAAACTCTGAGCTCTGCGTTCAGCAAGCAGAAACATTTACAGTAAAAGATTTTCTCTCTCGGGAAAAAGATAAAGCACAGCCAGAGCAGGGTTGCTCGTGTTCAGCAATCAGCTGATGCACTCCTGCTTCAGAATATTCTTTGGCTGCTCACGGCAGTGATGTCACTGACCTTCTTTTGCATACATTTCACACTGAAATTCCAGCTGTCTCTTAAACATTAACCTACTTATGCCCCTTCTATACCTTTCAGGTCATATCTGCATTATACAAACATACATTTATAGCATAGTACAGTACAACAATGTGTCACCTTAATGAAAAAGTCACTGAAAGTTATTCAGACTCACAATCCCGAATGTTCAGATTGTGAAATACCCTCTCTCATGATTCTCCTTATTTCAATGGACGATGTGCTGTACTCCTTGGACTGGCAAGTCTTCAACCTCCAGCCACCAGGAGGCAGTGTAGGTAATGCCCAGCAAATCAAGGCATACCGCCCGTAATGTCAGTGCACACTTATGATCTTGGGTGGAATCCTGGACAGGAGATTTCGTGCGTCTGTTTCTCGGTGACTCCACCTTTGGTTCCAGGAGCATTACACGATGGAGCTGCGAATTGTCAGTGTACAACCTTTCACTTCTGACTCAACCCTGAAAAACACAGCAGAGGCATATGAATGCAAACCAACTCATCTAACAGCAGCAAGGGTCAGTGAATGTGCTAACTAGCTAGCATGTAGCTTGTAGCTCTACAGGGTCACCTCGTCACGTCAGCTCCTGGATTTACAGTTAATTTGTTTGCCTTTACGTGGGGCACAGAAGTGACCAGTTGACAAAGCAAAGTAGGCTCTAAAGATCTTAAAGATAAGCAAAGATGTCCAGGAGAGGTGAAAAAGGCAGAGACTTCTGCAGTCAGGGTCCCTGTACCAGTCAGCGGAGTGGCAGCTCGTTACAGGTGCTGCACGTGACAGACAACTTCCTGACTTCCGCTAGCCTCAGGATGGATAATGGTTAGTGCCAGACTGATTTGTTGATACAAAGACCTTAAATAAATGCTTCACCTACAGACCCTATCGGTCCTGGTGGGCGGCACGCCAGCTGCGGGCAGAGCAGTGATTGATTAACCATATTGAGGACCCTGTCTGTCAGACAAGGGACAGATCCCATTGGTGGCCTGGATGTGTAAGTCGTGACCTGGTGGCCTCTCCCTGTGAATGCCGTGGGGCAGGAGTCCTGGTCTAATGAAGTGTTCAGTGTGTTTGTACAACGCACTTAAAAGTGAATGATTGGCCTCCTTGGGCAAACGGTGACAGGCAGAGTGTTTAAACGGCAGCCCAGCTTTTCCAGGAAGAAGTCACACCTTACTGCCAGCCATTAATAACACCATCTGTCCTTGTCCTGCCACACACACACACACATCAGACAGACAGACACACACACACACACACACACACATTAGACAGAGACATACATACACACACACACACATCAGACAGAGACACACATCAAACAGAGACATACATACACACACACACTACATAGAGACACACACACACACATCAGACAGACACACAAACATCACACAGACACTCACACACACCAGAGACACACACAGACACACATACACACGTGCACACACACATACACACATGCACAAACAGACATACACATCAGACAGAGACACACACGCACACATCAGACATGCACACACACACAGGACAGAGACACTCACACAGACACACAAACACACATGCGAACACACACACACACTTCAGATACGCACACACATCAGACACATGCACGGACTCACATGCACGCACTAACACACACACACACAAACAAAAACAGATGCACACACAAACACAGGCTCATGCCATTCACGTATCACTAAAGTTATGTTCACATCAAAGCAATACAATGGTTTATAAGCATGTAATACAAGCATGAAAACCTGACACTGAACAAACGGTTATAGAAGGTGGGTGGATGGATAGAGGAATGGACAGACGGACAGATGGACACTACAAGTACGCTCCTGCTCCCGTCACCTGTTAGCATGATAAGTCCTCATGCTCCTTCCGTGTCAAGGCTAGTGTGCTGGTTTGTGGCGGCTGGTCAGACGGGAACAGAGCGCCCCCTGCTGACTACATGTTTCACTTTCTGTACAGGATACTAAATCTTTTAAATCAATGGCCCTGTTCACACCTGGTATTAATATACATCCCGAGTGATCCGATCACCAGTGGACAGCGCTAGTTACAGGTGTGAATGCACTGAAAATGCATCGAGATGCGATCGCTCAAACCGCATTTGGTGGTGGTCTGGGACGCCTATGGCCACATTCTTATAGCAGTGTGAATGCGAATATGTTCTGGGCCGCATTGAAGGACCGCCTACGCAGCTGATGTCCTCATGTGGGCAAAAGTACGTATGTACGCATTAGATGCACAAAAGATATTTGACATATGATATGTCAGTGCAGAATGGGCCATTATGTACTAAACTACTTTGTGAATAACCACGCATCAAAAAACAGGTTTGAATCTACTGAGAAGTTAGTCGGACCACCCATTCACATGCAAACATTGTCAAAGTGCAGATCATTATAGTTCCGCGCAAATTCGGGAAAAATAAATGGTGATTTATTAAAGATGTTTTGATATTTGGTGAAACTTCCTTGTTTATGTCAAAGCTGCTCCACTCTTTATCAATACTGCTGAATTAAAGGGTGTAGGTCAGAATGTGCGTTCAGTAGGCTAGATAATGGATATGCTAATAGAAACATGTAACAACAGTGTGATTGTTTACATAGTTTTATATTGGGCTGTCTGGGGGCTTGAACTCCCGGTCAGAAATTCAGTCCCACTCGGGCCCTGACGACTTTTACTTTTGCTTTTTCTTACAATGCTTATTGCTTATTTAAGTCGGCTGTGGGAAAGTGAGATTGGATTAAAAGCTGTCAGTCGAGATGCACGCAGAGTTAATTCTAGGTGTGAACAGGGCTAGTGTTTCTCAGCCCAGTCCACAGGGACACCCAGGTGGTCCATGTTTTTCCTGGGTCATCGTAAGAGTCCCCCCCCCCTTCTCATATGCAGCTGAAATGTTTTACAGGCAAAGTCACGTGACCTGGGGTCTTGTCCTGGTGTCGCAAGGGTCCTCAGTCATTACACACTCTTGTCATGTTACTCCACCAGCATGACCAGTTTTCATAATTTTTTAATGGAATGAGATACCCTGGTGGGGGAACACTGACAGACAACTGGACTGGAAATGATGGTCTTTAGAGAGTCCAGATCTTATATTAGATCATGCAGGAGAAGTGTAGTAAATGCTGTTTACACACAAACACAGACTGGGAGCTGGGAGGGAACAGAAACGCGGACCGTCTGTGGGTCCCTGTGGACCGGATTGGGAAATACGGAGTAAAACACAGTGTTTTTTTTTTACTCTGAAATTGATACTCTGAAATCAATTTTTATGATCTTCACCCATTTCCAGACAGGTTGTTCTGGTCTGAAAAAGCAAACATAAGCCTTGCATGATAATAAATGAGAAGGGTATTTTACATATTATCATGCTGAACAATCACATTAAGGTTTACAGTCACCATGAGAGGAGAACTAAAGAGTGTGTGTGTGTGTGTGTGTGTGTGTGCGTGCGTGTGTGTGTGTGTGTGTGTGTGTGTGTGTGTGTGTAACTAGATCTTACCGGTCCGGCTCAGCAGGTTCTGTCTGGCTCTGACAAAGGCCAAGATGTCAGCATCAGTCTTCTGGTCCCCAGTCAGAGGAATGGAGGACAGGTCACTGGGGGGACCCAGGACTCTGACGAACACCAGCCCAGTAGGATAAGGTTAAAATAACACTCTCACTGACAGGCACAGAATAACACCCTGACTGACAGGCACAGTATAGCACTCCCTGACAGGCACAGAATAACACTCTCACTGACAGGCACAGTATAGCACTCCCTGACAGGTACAGAATAACACTCTCACTGACAGGCACAGTACAGCACTCCCTGACAGGCACAGAATAACACTCTCACTGACAGGCACAGAATAGCACTCCCTGACAGGCACAGAGTAGCACTCCCTGACAGGCACAGAGTAGCACTCCCTGACAGGCACAGAATAACACTCTCACTGACAGGCACAGAATAACACTCTCACTGACAGGCACAGAATAGCACTCTCACTGACAGGCACAGAATAGCACTCACTGACAGGCACAGAATAGCACTCTCACTGCCAGGCACAGAATAGCACTCCCTGACAGGCACAGAATAGCACTCCCTGACA